>JAUTXW010000671.1:45000-110000 GCA_030620095.1 Kuschelorhynchus macadamiae | reverse complement strand
ATATGGAGATGGACTTGATAATTAACAGAGGATATTGAGATAATATATGGTTACTGTTTTATTTTCAGTTTCAAAAATGACTGAAGATAAAAATATATATACAAACTGGAAATTAAATGTACTTCCGAAATTACAAAAAACGAAAGAGGAATCGCATGCTAATCGGATAAAAATGAAAGAAGCTACAAAAGTAGAAAAAAAAAACAAAGTAAAAGACAATGTTTTCAACAAAAAAAGGAGAAATTAGGTCAACAAGGATGTTCTAGACACGTGATAAAAATTAAACTAAAATCGAACAGTGAAAGTAAGACAACTCCACCTAGAATAGTAAACGCTCACAAAGAATCTGTAGATAATGAATTAATTAGTAATACGGCTAAAACCCAAGATGCAAATCTGAAATATCGGACAAAAGTTAAAAGCGGGAAAAAAAACTAAAAAGACACAAGCTATGATTGATTTGCAAAGAAAAAAAAAGAAAATACAGAGAACGGGTGGCTGCTGATCCCGAAACATCTGAAAAGGCTAAATTATATGAACGGGAAAGAAATAGAAAAACGAGGGAGAAGGGGCTGCTTAAGACTATTAACGAGTTGGGGAAACGATCAAAAAAATTACAAAGAAAGAAATGGCGGGAGGAGTCAAAAAAATACTACAAAAAGAAAAAGTCAAAAAAGGAAGTTGAAAATTTTATTTATGACAATACTCCTCCATCATCTCCTTTAATAGAAAATGCACCTGCTAGAATCCTTTGCCCATTAGATCAAAAAGGAGACAAAATGCTGGACGCAAGAAACAAAAACGGAATACAGAAAAAAATGTCAAGGCGTCATAAATTTAAAAATTAAATTGACTTCTGGCCGGCGAAAAATGGAAGAAAAGATTTCAAGGCGCTGTTGAAATTAAAGCTACTCCTTGTCCAAATAAAGAAGTTGAGAATTTATTAAAGAGTGGCGATACAAAATTAGTAAAGAGAAAACTTTTATTTGGAGCCGCTTTGACTAAGCAATTGAAAAAGAAAAGCAAGTTTTTTCAAAGTGCGCCTCAGGCAAAGTTTTAAAGAAATATAAATTTGTAACTGAGACTGGACAATTGGGTATAAGCAGTCCACATTATCAAAGGAAAAGTGGGTAGAAAAACAAAGAATTGGGTATACAACGTCAAGCAATTGGTTATTCAATTTTTTGAAGATGATGAGAACTCTAATTTGGCTCCTGGAAAAAGAGATTGCGTCACAAGAAATAAGATCAAAAAGCAGGAGCGATTTTTAGTGCGCAATTTAAAAGAACTTTATAAAAAATTTATTAAAAAATCCCCTATCAAACTCTCTTACAGTTCGTTTGTTCGTTGTTCCTCAAAATATATCTCGAAGAGAAACCTGTTTATACACTAAACACGTAAATTTTCAGTTTATGGTTGAAAACTTATACTATTTAAAGATTCTCAAAGTAAGATCAGTTACTGAGACACTGAAAACCGTCTGCTGTGCAATCAGTAACAAAGATTGCATGTACGGTACATGCAATAAATGTGTAAGAAAAATTCCTGATATTTTAGTAAATAATTTTGAAGACTGTAACACATTTTACTATAAATGGCAAACACGAACAGAGAAGCAAATTGGAAAGGATAAGCAGAATATTAAAAGTTTAAAGTCACTGCTAAAATTAAAATCTCCTCAACTGTAAAACATATAATTGAGGAAATTAATAATGCACTACCAAACTTTCGTAGACACACCTATAATATTATCCACCAACAAAAATGTTTTAAAAAAGATAAATCCGAAATGAATCCAAATGAAGTTGCAATACTAATTGATTTTAGCGAAAATTACATATGCAAATATAGCCAAGAAGTGAAAGGCGCGCATTTTGGTGCTTCCAAGACGCAAATCACACTACATACAGGCGTTTTGTACGTAACTGGGAATGGTAATGAGAAAAATACTGTAAGCTTCTGTACAATTTCAACTTTAATGCGACATGATCTCTCGGCAATTTGGGCCCATTTGTCACCCATATTGAATATAATAAAAAAGAATTTACTTTAGTTGACACTTTGCATTTATACAGTGATGGCCCTACAACGCAATATCGCAATAAAGCAATTTTTTATCTCTTTACTTATTTTTGTGAATCGTTTGGCTTTGCTAATGCCACATGGAACTTTTCTGAAGCAGGCCACGGCAAAGGCGCAACAGATGCCATTGGAGGTATAATAAAAAGAACAGTCGATGTAAAAGTTGCTGGGGGTGGAGATGTTGCAGACGTAGCTTCGTTTATTACAGCTGTCTCAGATTTAAAAGGGAAAATTTTTGAAATTCATGAGATATCAGCTATTGATCGGGTTTTACCTAGTAATTTGAAAACAATCCCAGGATCCCTAAAGTTACATCAACTTGTCTGGACACATTCCAAGGCACAATTAGTTGGACTTCTAAAATTGTCCCGCAACCAACGCAAAATTTCTGTTAACTGTAGCCATCATGGAGTTTTGCCCTATAAATGGACATTTCCACCACATCGTATCCTTTTAAAGCTATCAAACATATTTAACTTTTGCAATCATATGTTTAAATATATTATTGTTTTTCATAACAAAATATAAGATCCAAAAGAGTTCGAAATAGTGAAAAATGGACAAAATGAGCTTTGTGAAGACGATATACCAAAAAATAAGTTACACTGTGCTTCATGTGATGACGTTTTAGAAAGTGACACAGAAGAAGAGGCTTTAAAAACCTTAGGGTGTGATGAATGCCCACGTTGGTTTCATCTAAAGTGCACCAAATTTAAGAAAACAAAATTTGAAATTGCAGCAACCAGCAGTTTTGTTTGCTCTAAATGCATATAATTTTGTTTGTTATAACAGTTATATATTAAATAAACTTTTTGTTGACATAACTGGTTTTCTACATTTATTATTGAAAAATATTTTGTGTTAAAAGTTTCTACGTTCTTCCTTTACCTTACTTTTTCTCTTACCAAGGTTTTAGTTACCAAAATAATGTATGTTTAAGGTTGTTAGTCATTTTGATCTCAAAAATATATATGTACCTACGTAGTGTATTACTTCTTATGGTTTAAAAATAAATGAAACACGTTTCTTTTCTCATATTGTCTACTTTATATCAAGTCGGTCTACACATTTCATTACCGTCTTCATCAATAAAATATTAAAAATATAGGTACAAATATAAAAACTTGTGGCAAAATATTCTGTGGGTAAAAATGAAACCCATGAAAGCAATAACAAACAAAAAATGTAGGAGTAAAACGTATTTAGTTTTCTGCAACAAAAAGTAACAATGATTTTATAGTTGTCATTCTTTTGCTTCAAAATTTTGTGAAAACACCTCTAAAAAAATCTCATTTTAATGGTTTAACTGATAAATAATAGTTATGTGCAAAGTTCTTCGAAAACTCAACAAATATTATATGCATTAAAGCAAACAAAAACAGAGTTATATCCTATTTTGAGTATGAAGACGGTAAATTACTTACTCATTAAAACCCAGTTTTTCAGGAAACCAGTGTCTGATTTGTATGGCAATGATGATTTTTCGAATACGTAATGTTATAGATGGGATATTCTTAGGTTACAAACATAAAAACGAAAACTTTAAATATACATATATATATATATATATATATATATATATATATATATATATATATATATATATATATTACTAATTATATATTATTAATTAAAAACATCTGTCTTCAATAAGTAATTTTAGGAATATTAATGTTATAACCTTAACAGAAGGCACTTTCCATTTCAATCGCACCCCTGTAACAAATTTGAAAAAGGAAAGTTGCTATTAACAACTGCATTTTACCTACAGGCCTAACACCACCACACCACAAACTAATTTTTCCCAAACTGTATTTTTTTTACTTACAATTTTAAGAGGTACTTTAAAGGCGACGATTTTTGTTCCTGATATGCGTTTTCCCAGCGATTGATAGTCCAGCCATCTGAAAACAAAATAAAATACAATTTAGTAAATGGATTCTTTTAATCTTGATTAAAGAAAACATAAGTCGAACCTTGCACCATCTGTCGGTCTATGCAGCAATTGAAAGAAATAGTTTTCTACCGATTAGTCGTTGATCGTGCTGACCTCTTTCGATATTAAATGTTAACCGCCGATGCCCGCCTACCTGCCTCCGCTAATTAGTCCACATTTAGTAGAAATCTACTTTTTTAATAGAATAGAATATTATAATACGGCAGAAATCTTTAATACAGTTTGAAAAGATGTGATAGAGACATCTTTTGACAAAGTATTGAAACGAGTCTTAAAGAAACTTGAAAAGTAGAATTTACTATACTAGAAACCACTTCTTTTCATTGCGTGGCATCTTTCGGTGAATTGCTAAACTACTTTCGGAACTAGATTATCGGAAACCTCAAACTGCCAAAAATAGGAATTCCATACTTTAAACAGATTGCAATGTTTCGAATAATTGTAGAACTGGATTTTCTAAGAATCGGAAATTTAATATTGCCAGGTTATTACAGTTACAACACAATACAAAAACATAAATACAAATTTTGTTGAAGATAAAGTCCCTGATGTTATTCATTGATTTAATAAAACTGGTATGTTGTTTCTTTAAATTAATTTTGTTTTTTATTCAAATATAAGGAGAATTTATATTTAATTTTTACCCTACTGCACATACATTTATTGTAATTTTGACTTATGTAAAATCTGTATGATTGGTAACATAAATAAATATATCAAATATCAAAAGGAAAGGGTAATGTTTTTAACAGTCATTTTTGTATGTATGTTGGGGTTGCCAACAACCAAAACACCGTGACGAAAACGTACATATCAGTGAATTCATAAGTGACCCCGCTAAGAATGGACATTTTATTGATAGTTTTGGTTGTAGTAGGACGAGCACTTTTTTTTTGTTCTAATTTAGTGATGTAATCTAGGTTTGCATAAAAATAAAGCAAAATAGCAAAATTAGTACCATACTTTGGCTACCATAAAAAAAATAATTCATCAAGGTATCAAATTAAAAAACTCGCTAAGATGATTCTGTATGTATATGCTATACCTAATATAAGCAATTTTTCACTTTAAGGGCTCTAGTAGAGATTAGATATTTTTCCTGACTTTTTTTGGAATTATAGATGATGACAAAACCATAACAAGTTTAGTATAGTTTATAACTTTATAAGGCTCTATATGGTTATAAATGTTTACTGTTACTTTAATTATTTTAAAATTGCATGCAGAATAAAACAATTTCGGACAGAAAATTAATTGACATATCACATTTCATGATACTAGCTCATCTCCTTGTATACAAGGATGTGGTCAAGTGTAATTCTGTTTGGTCTGTGTAGAATTCATTAATTGTTTATTAGGGTTGTTTTGAACATTTATATAAGTAGTTAATACTTTGTTGTATAGTTGGAATGCTGTCATCTGGAGCTCAGGGCGAAATAGTAAAGGGTTAGCACCAGGTTAGGCGACAATGGCATCATCATTAAAGCCATAATATAAAAATCTGTACAGTCACAGAGGCAGCCAAAGTTGATGCACTAGGTAAATCAGTACTGGATTAGCATCAGGCACTGAGGGCATCATCTTTAGGTTAGGTGAGGCACATGATCAAAAAGCACAATTCAATCGTTGGCCACGTAGAAGCAGTAAACAGATCAGGTTAACACGAAGTTAGGTAGAGAAGACAGTTTTAAATATTTACATCAAAAGTCAAGAAATCTAAGGAAATTTAGCAATATTGTAAGTATACAGACACTACCTTGATCAATCCACTAAAAAGGAGCTCTGTGATTCATTAATATTATCACATTTTAATCATTGCGATCATATATATGGTCCATGTTTGAATAGTTATGACTTACGAAGAGTTCAAAAAGTGCAGAAAAGCTGTATTCGATTTATCTTTGGTATTAAGAGGAGAGACAGGGCAACCCACAAACTTAAAGAAATTTCATGGCTAAATATGTATAACCGACGTAAACTCTATGCCCTTTGCTTTTATTATAAATTACTTAAATTTAAATCACCTCCTTATCTGTATAACAGAATCACTTTTCGCACGAACCTACATCATTTGAATTTACGCAGGAATACCTTAACGATTCCGTGCCATAAAACTGAAATATTTAAAAGATGCTTCTCCTATGACATTGCTTTAAATATAAATTCGTTGCCTCCAGATTTATTACAAATTTCTACGTCATTACAAAGTTTTAAAAGAAACATTACTACTCAGTTACTTAATTCTCAATAGCATTTAAATTACTCTCAGCCTTACTCTTCCTTCTTGTTCTTCTTTCCTTTTCTTTCTCCCTTCTTTCCTTTCGTGTCTTCATTTTTTAATATTGTAGCATTTATTGTTGTATTTTTATTAACTAGCTACTTGCCAAAATGTCTTAATATTAGTTTGTAGCCGCATTGGTAGAACAGAATCTGGACTTCAGAAGTCTGAATTGCGTGCTTTTATTTGCCTTACCTTTGTGATTTTTAATTTTATTTTTACATGTGGTAAATAATAAACGTTATTATTATTATTATATATAATAAGTTTTTGCAGTGGTGTTTTGAAAACTGTAGAGAGTTTGGCCCGTTTTTTTTCTGGGTCAAAATGCTCCATCCACAAATTTTATTGTTTTGCTCTGTACTACTATAAGATACAGGCCCCCATTTAAAAATTGAAAAAATTGCAAAATGTGAATTACTTACTCTCAACAGGACCCTTCAGCCTTGTATCATCTATCCAAACAGTTATTTTGGATGAAAGAAGTAAATATACTGAAGAAACGCATATGTTCCCTCTACAGACTGGTACAAAATTCAACATGATTTGTGTTACGGCAGATTTTTGAGAAATTTATTAAAAGTAGCTTACACTAATTTTTTTGCTTCGTTTTAAGTTTGCATACAAAAACGATTAGACAGGTCAAAAGCTCCCATATTTTTGCTACTAGATATATACATATTTTTGTCCTAGGTCAAGACATTGTTAAAATAAAAAAAAATACAAAGTTTTTGTTCTTAAAGAAATTTTTTCAAGAGTGCCTTGTCAACCCAAAATCAGGATCAACATTCTGACATAATGACTTGATATAGAAATTTCCAAAAATCTCCTCAAATGCTTTGATAAAAATTAATATAACTCAAAAAGTATACATTTCACATACCTACCCTGCTTTAATTCTGTAAAGTTCGAACATAAATTTCTAACCAAATTTTCTTTACCAAATAAAGATAATTATAAATAATAAATATTGTGGGGAATTCAGATGTAGTTTAGTTTTTATATTTTATATTATATGGATTACCGAGCACTACTTATTTGCAACTTGGATATTTTGAAGTATAACTTATATTTTGTATCGGATACTTGCATACTCAATAATCATTATACAATATATAAGATAGCACACCATGTTATTATATACTAAAAACTGAACATAACTCTTACTAAAAGAAGAGAAATACTTTTTAGATGTAATGTGTAGTATTATTTTATCACCATTTATGTGATAATTATTATATTATATAAGTTGCAATTATGTAAAAAACCAAAATGTATTTTTTAATGTCCGTTACTAACTAAGATTATAATAGGGGAAATAAATAAAATCGCCACTTATAAAGAAGAAATATGTAACAATTGTAAAAACAATTCATATTGTCAGACATCACTTATCAGGTCCAGACCGAGAAAGAGATAGGATTAGAGGTGACCAGAGTGATGTGCGAGACCAGCTGATTTGCTGAATGGTGATTAACCACTATAAATATAAACATATGGGCAAGGATTAGTGAAATATGTTAAGTTATTCAGTGGTTACAAGTTATAAGGGGTACGAACCTATCAGGAACAGCCTTTTTCCCCATATTTGGTGTTTCTCTCTTCTCTCAAAGCAAGAATAATTTATTTATTCACAATATGTTATGTTTATATACAAATATTTAAGGTTAACTGGTTCTGCTCCTCGTCCTTTCTCTTCACTATTAATTCAATGCTCCTCTTCTACTAAATAACTTTCGTTAAGGGATGGCATTCTTGATGCATTTTATTTTGCACCATATATTACGTCACATATTTGAATTTCAAAATATTGTCTTGGAGAGTACTCAAACATACTTTTCCATCCGTATCTTACTTACATAGATTCCTACTTTTTTAGCAAGAGTGCAGCAGGATCTGTTTAGTTAATAACAAAAATGAACTTTCATCGGTTTTGTTTTAATGATCTTTGGTAGATCGGTAGATTTTAGCGCCCTGTTCGGAAATCCGAAATTTGGTTTTTTTTCCTGTCACGTTTTGTTTCGTGTTATTTAGTTTTCAAAGTTGACGTTAATCTGAGAGAAATGTTTATTTCCGCTTACCATAGTCGATTTTAACAAAATGTGGCACACAAGTAGAATTTAGGGCGTTGATCACGAATCTTAATTAATTTCTTTTTGGCCTGACTGGTATTGAATAACTCGTTTCCGAGGGAATTTTTCTTTCTTTCTGTAGGTGTTGGTAACCAATGTCAATCCAAAAGAAAAGGCGTTAAAATTTCAAAATTGAAATTTGAGAAATGTGATCAACGTTACAGTTTTTAGTACAGTTCATTATAGATATATTATTACATAGGTGGATCGGGCGGACACAATCTCGGCAGTAATTCTAAACCACTGCAAGTACAGTTGCCAGAATAGTAATAGATATATCATACTTTGCAAATTTCTTTGTAATACAACCGTCATATATTTGTTATGGCCTTAACGATGGTTTTATTGATGTACCTAGTGCTAATCCGGTGCGGATTCACCTAACGGTACCGAGTGTTGATTTGAGTGGCAACCTTAACGTGGGGCGGATCCTTTTAGCGTTACGAATATTAAATAGTGTTTTAGTCTGTTATTAGGATACCTGAAAGGTTAACGCCGAAAATACATATAGGATTGTCTGCCTTTCTTAGTCGCCCAGTTAAAGTTAGCTCCGAAACTTCGCCCGCCGGGGCGCATTGGTACCGTGTTGGGGGCGGTAGCGCCGAAGCGTAGCACCGCTTTCACCGTTTAAGCTATAACTTTTTTTGTGATATCGTGTTTAACAATGAAGCCTCCGAGCTCTTGCGCTCCGGCTCTTAACCTGGGGCTAACCCGGTACCGTCGAAACATGTGCCCCCGCTCTCCGGCCCCTAACCTAGAGCTAACCTAGTAACAATCCCTATGTGTATTATTACCAATATCAAATACAAAAGCAAGACAATTTCCCCGTTAAAAATTGCGGTTGTACCAAATGACAGATACGATTTTATTGAGGTGATCTATGAGTGAAGTAACTTTGTAAATTGAAAAGTATGTGGTTGTGTATTTAATCGTTTTACAGTAAAAATTGCTAGATGAAGATCAAAAGAAGGTGAAAAGCTGTGAGTACAAGATTAACTTATTTTTTTGTTTCGTGATTAGCGCTCCAAATTCTATCTGTACCAAATTTCGTTCAAATGCGAAAGTGAACCTTTACCTAATAAATCTAGTTACATATTTTTACTTATTATTTTTTAAACAATTTTACGATGAAAGTCGGAAAAGAAAGTAAATAGAAAACTTCATTTTTAGCTGTTTTTATTATTGTTTCAAACAATACAATACAAAAATATTTATTTATATCCAAAAGTAACAAAATGTGAAAAAGCTAGACTAAAGCGTAACTGAAAAAAACGTACTACGGATTCGTGATCAGGAACACAAAATATATGGATATTTACAAATCGTTGAAGTCCATTTGGGTACCTGAGTCTAGACAATTATTTGTTTTATTATTTCATCTAAAATTTAAACTCAATAGCTAAAAATTCATCCTTTATAAATAATTGATTTCGCGCACTTTAAACATATTTCGTGTTTTTCAGTGATCACCAGGATATTTTAGACTATGTCACAAAAATGCATTTGAAATGATTTGAATGGTGTGGGTATTGGGAGATGATTTATGAGATAATAAACATGATTGTATCTCGTTGCCATTAAACTGGATACAATTATTTGCTTCCTATTCAACGATTTTAATGAAGATCTGGGTTAGTGATAAAGTCATTGCTTTATGCCTATCATCAATTTCAGTCTTAGAAATAGGTTTGGCAAATTGTATGTTGGAGTGGAGTGTACTATCGTCACCATAGCTGTGAATAGGATGGCCAGCAGAAGAAAGCAGGTCATTGATATGCAGGAGGAATACGGTAGATGCCGACACTGAACCATAGGGAACGCCTACGTTGATTTGGTGAAAGTTAGATTAATGGCTGTCAACCACGACAGAAATACTTCTGTTGAAAGAAAACTGGCAATCCAAGTGCGAAGTTCTAGAGGAAGACCATGGGCAGGATATTTGTTAAGAAGTGTGTCATGTCAGACTTGATTAAATGCTTTGGATATATCGAGGGTAATAATTTGGGCTTCTCCGTAGAATTCGAAGGACTTATTCTAGGTGTGTGTTACAAGGTAAGATTTGATTCAAGGTAAGTAAACGATTTGACTCTATTCCAACTATATAACATGTAACGCCGATCTAGGGCTTTGAAACAAAAATATAGAAAGTTTCGAGGTCCTTTTAAAAAGTTTAAATTTAATTTGGCGTTGATAAAACACTAAAAGAAATCGTTTTCACCATAACAACTATTATTATGCCCCAAAGTTACTATACTTGTATTAAATCTGAAGAATGGTCAACTTGCTACTAGATATTTTAGCGATATTTTATGGAAAAATGGTAGCAAACAAACGCATGTGATTGTTAATAACAACCAAGTGCTTTCCTGTGAGAAAGCTCCAGCATTGTTAGACAACTGCTACGCACTTCATAAACACAAAAACTGATTAGGGTTGGGTATCTACCTTCTATTTTAATTTTTGGCATCGCGAAAATAGTAAAATACGTAGAAAACCTCCGTATATATAAGTTTCAAACATTTTAAGGTTGAAAGTAATGTTACATTTAATTACATAAAATAAAAAACATCCAATTCGTTTAGGGTTGCCACCTTTTAGAAATTTCAATCCGGTAGACGTAAAAGTAACGGCAATTAACCATCATCTGATAATTAAACACATAAAACATTAAAACAAAGACTTACCTTGAAGCAAACGACAAATTTATCTAGTGACGCATAAAAAAAGGCCTATCTTCAAGCCTCGATTCCGGAACGCCTAAGAAAGAACGACACCAAGTATCAACTATCAACTGATGACTAAAAAAAAAAGTCCTTGCGTTGAACATTCAAAAGAATGTGAATGAGTGATGTTAAAGTACTACATTTCTTTTGTATTTGGGTAATTCGGTATAACCTACGCTTTCCATTGCAAGATAATCCCGATGTCCCGGTGAAATTATTTTGTGGTCTCGACACCAGACTTCATTTCGTGATAAAGTTTCACAATACTCCTTAAATTTTGGCAGTTTTAGAATAAAATTTAAAATTATTTAAAAATTGTTTACAACCATATCAAGTCAATATCATCAAATTTTATAAATATTTACTTTTTCTTTTATACTATAAATCCATGGCCAAGCGGTTTTATCACATTTGAATTAGTTAAAAAGTTATTTTTAAATTTTGAAATAGTATGATTCTACTTACTAAAAATAACAGCTTTTTGTAAACTTGATGCTTTAAGTATTTTAGTTTGGTAGAAAACCTCGATTTTTCTACACGTATAAAACAAGTTTTCTACCCGGTAGATTACCTTAGGTTTTCTACTGACTCAACCTTGCCGTTGGTACATTTATAACCCTATAAAGTGCAAATTAGAATAAATCATAATCCAACTCCGGCTAGAGATGGGACGTCGATGATGACGTCTAAAGATATCGATAGTGTAGATTAATCATCTGGAAAATATCGGCGTTTCGAAAATATCGATAATGACAAAAATGAAATTTGAAACTGTTCTTCCTAAACCAAATACAGATAATACACTTTTTTAAAAGTGTGATATTCAATAAAGAATTTATAATACAAAACAATATAAAAAATAACAAATAATGGAAGTGTAAGCTATACATTTTCACGCTTGAAAGTAGCGGGCTATTCCTGTAAGATTTTTCACACAAACTAGAGATGGCTAGGTCCGAAATTCCGAAGGAGTCGGGTCCGGGGGTACATCTAGCTCCACGGACCTGCATCCAGTTTCCAGTTCTGCCGGATCTGCAACTTTCTAACCTGAAACTGCCAGGGACTGCAAAACCATTTGACTTTGTACTTTGTAATCATAGCGTGTCCAGGTTCAGATAGTAAAAACTCATCCTTTACAGTTACAAGTTACAGTTCCGTCATACTAAAGTTTTATCAGGAAATAAAAAAGTACCAATAATAATGCTCTAATTTTATGTTTAAATTCTATTTGCCAAAAATAGGTATTTTATTTTTTTTGTCAAATTAATGCTTTAAACTTAACAAACGGCACAGTAATTATTGTATATTTGCAAATTTCTATAAAGAGTTTCTAGGAACAATATTGTTTTAACAGAGATTACCAGTTATCTGTCAATTTGTGTTATTTATACTGAGTGTTAATGAGAGAAGCGGACTGATAATCATAATATTATTTAATATATACATTTAAATACCTTGTCAGACTCAGCGGCACTTCCAGGTTGCAGTTGCCTCATTACTTACCAATACCGATACCGATTCATTTCGTTGTACGATGCATGCCCGCGCAATCGGATCGGGTTATTCTGTTGCATGTTTGTTCCGTTTCCGTTTGTTGCTCCGCCGGCACTGATGGCCTGCCAGATAGTATTGTATATCGGTCGAAAAAACAGAGATCGGTATTCCGTGAGATCTACATCCATCAGTTCAGTGACAGCTCCTCAGGGGCGGCAGGGTCGGCCGGGCCGTGCCAGAAAATATTCTGGAAAAATTACCTTTTTAAAATAGTAGGTAAATATTTTTCAAAATTAATTTTGCAAACATCCTAAAAACGCACAAAACCAAAATGTAGTTTACTATTTCCTGGGCACATAGTAAAATAAGTAGGTATCCCTATTATCGTTGCGTGACTAACATACAAATCATAAGACAGTTAACAGCAGTCCGTGGGCCATCATCCACAGATATTCTGATATATTTAATATAGACGGTGGATCAGCCAGCCGATTCTATCATCTCACATGCTAGACTTCAGCTACTAATTCACGCGGTACGTAGTACGTTCGCAAACATCCTCATGCTATAACGTTCGTCGTAGCTTATATCACCCAACACCAGCCCGTCTCGATGTGGCCGTATCACCGGAATTTTTCCCAATTGAATACTACCATTTTTCAGGTATTAATTGTAATTATTATAAAATAATACTACTTAGTTTTAAATTAATTTGTTAGTTCTTTACATTAGTTATGACTAGGCTTAGGATAAGTATCCATTTAATAATATAAAAATATGTATGCAAATATGCTCCGAAGCAAGGGAAAATATGAACTTGAAATTGCATTTATTATGTGATCAAAAAAACAGAAATAAAGCAAAAGTATAGCAATTACAATATTATATTAGTTACACTTCCGAATAATGTCACATTTTGGCAGCTGTCAAATTTACCGTTCTGCATTACTGCACATTACCATTGGCAAAAATATCGGATATCACATGCAATAAGTTTCCTCTAAAACTTTCCCCATTTAACCTGTGCTGTAGGTATAATAGGAGCCGAGATCCCTGTATAGAGAAGCGAATCTGGGACACACTATATAATAAAAGTATTTTTTTTAAATAAAATTTATATATATATATATATAGCTAACTAAATAAACCTGTTTAAAATTTATTGTTTCGCTATTCAACAAGTTGCGGTTACATTTTATAACTGATTTTAATGAAATGAATTTAATGATGGAACAAATCATCAAATTCAAATTTTCTTCTATTATCTGACAATAGTACTTTATACTCAGAAAATACTCGTTCAACATCACAAGATATAATTGGAACATATTCAAACAAATTCAAATCACTGTTTATTAAAAATTGTTCATTATCTGGATTCAATGCCTTTTTATTGTCCAAAACTGCACTAATATTTTTCAAAATTTTGTAACCAATATTTTTTTGTAAAACCGTAGCAAATTTTTGAGATATTACTTTATTTTTAGTGTTAGTTATAGTTTCACTCATTTTTCTATCATTTCTACGCTTTTTGACAAAGAAAGTCCTTTCATCTCCAATTTTTTTATATCAGACAAGCAAGAAAAATTGTTTTTAATGTAAATTAAATTCTCACGTACATCTTCTTTCCGCAAAACGTTTTGTGCTTCTTATATACAATGTGAGTATTCCGCATTAAATTGGTTGACTATGCTTTTTATTGCCTTGAAATGTTCTGCATAATAAATCGCAGCGTTTATCCAAGTTCCCCATCTAGTTGCAATTGGAGATTTGGGACGGATTGGGACAGGGGGATCTTTCTTGCCATTTCCCTAAATTTTCGTAGATAAAAAGCACGAACTTGTTCTGGAACCCGATGAAGTCCATGGGCAAAGACATGTGGAATGTATCATTTTAGGGTACAACATTTGTAGATCACTTATTGCTTTACACATGTATGGAGCAGCATCTGTAATTGCCGCTAACACTCTATCATATTTAATACCACCGGTCCATAAAAGAGTGAGACAGTCGTTGAAAAATCCAGCAACAGTTGAATGATTTATGTCTAAGGTCTTCATTGTAAGTAAATATGATTTATCCCTTTCTGCTTCTACACCCAACACACCAAAAACAAAATTAGCAACACATCTCTGTTCCACATCAATTGTTTTATCTAGTGACATCCATATACTTTTATCTTCTACTTTTTCCCGCAATTCGGTAACTGTCTTATTGTACGAATCTGAAACATAGTTTTTCCTTAACGTGGATTCATGTGGAATTGATGTCTTTGTGTACTGCTCTAAAAATGACTTCGGGGCAGGATTACTTAATTTATTCAGTGGAATGTTCGCACTAATAAACGCCTTGCAGAAATCCTCATTGAACTTTGACCGTTTGGGTCCCGGTCCTGGTGAAAATGCTGTGGTGATTAAAACTTGTTTCTGAACACACTTTTTACTTTTTTAGATCTGATGCTTTGTAATTCCTATGTGTTGAGAATTTCTTGTTCGCAGAAACACGAACATCACAATATTTACAAAACAGCACAAAACCGTCAGTCGTAAAATCAAGAAAATCTTTCACGAATTGATTTAATACCGCACTTAATGAACGCTTTTCTTTCGGCATATTGGACAATGTTCTCGTCACAATGTGTAAACTAAACTGAATTGAAAAATTATTTCTAACATTCTTAAAACGTGCGTATTTATGATTGTAAATCCGTGGTAAATCCATAATTTTTAAAGCAAGGATGTTTTATTGGGTACCTATAACAATTTAATTTTAAGAAAGGATGGGTAAAACCCTTGGCCTGCCAGCAACTAGACATTTTTTATTATTTTATTATTATGGATTATATTTGACATACATCTAATTTGTCTTGGGAAATAAAAATATATTCAGAAAAATTAGAATATATGCATTTTTCCTGCAAAATATGCAATACAAAGATTGCTAAAATATGCATTTGAATGTGCTTTCATGCAAATGAATATATATCCTAAGCCTAGTTATGACTAATGATGGTTAATATATTATATTAGTATATTTCACTCCATGTTACATGTTTAAATTTGGTGACGAAAAGTGATAATTTTAAAATATCATTTGCAATTTGTTTTATAATTCGGCCGGCCGTATCGTGATTCTTGCTAGACAATATACTTTTTGGTTGTGTATGTAGCTTTAACTTTGGCATCTATTTTATTTTCCTTTTGAGGCAAGATACACTAAAATATCAAAAAATTAAATTGACTGACTAGAGCATTTTACTAGCATTTTTTTCTTATTTATTAAATGTATACTCTAGCCTAGATCTGCTATATATAGGTTGGTGCCTACCTAATTAAGATTGAAGAAATAAACGGAAAATAATAAGACTAGTATTTGACAATATTTGGACGCGGCACCAATTAACACAACATTTGCCTCAAGGGCACTTTTAGGAAACTTTTCGGGAGGGGGGGAGGTGATTTATTTAAAAAAAAGTTTGGTAATATATTTTATTGTAAATGGTATGAGAACAACATAAATACTCATATTTTTTATCATACTTGTGACACAAGTGAAAAAAAAAACAGCCTCTAATAAATAGTTACAGAATTACGTCCAATTTTTTCCTGCAGCAAACGAATTTAATTACATTGTTTATATTTACATCAATACTCTTATCTATGGATATGCAAGAGACCCAATCCAACAGGTTGCTCTTGTGCTATAGTGTTACCTAGCCAAGTTTTTAATCGTAATTTTCTTGTAAAAATATGTAAATTGCACATGATGTTTGACCGGTCCGGGGAAGGGGGGGGGGGTAATTACCTCATTACCACTTTACCGTAAAACCGCCCTTGATTGGCCTTGGACCTTAAATTTTAGAGTACGAGCCATCACTGATCAGTATATCTATGAACAAGGGTACCGGTACGCGATTCAGGTCTGTGGATTCGTATCCTTCCGGACCTACCCATCTCTAACACATACCAGCCACGTTTTCTCACCAAGCTACAGGGTTTTCATTGGTGAGGAATAGCATTAATGCTGAAATCCACATATATAATAATATTAAATATATTTCTACAATACAAAATAAAAATATATAAACATTAGGTATAACAAAACTGATACCCCGAAACTTCGAGAATAGTTCCTGGAAAATAATAATAATGATATTCACCTTTAATACCAGTGTGGCCATAGTGTATTTTTATCTTTATTACACTAGTAAAATAAATAAATTGCCAATGAAACATGCTATAAGTTCATAAAGAATGTAGAAACAGAAACCTTACCTTTCCATCTATCTTTTTTACCACGCAGTAATCGATTTTTGTAATATTTCTCCCTTATCTCGTTAGATGGCAATAGGTGTAAAAAAATAGAAGTATGTAACATTGCCATTACTCATATTATGTTGTAAGGGCAAATAATGCCTAATGCTAATGTATATTTGTTGCTTTTTCATTAAGATTATAAGAAACTCAGTATTTTATTATCTCCAATTGATTTATTTTTCAAAGGAGGCTATCTTTTTTTAAAAACTATATACTTTCCTGTTTGAACTTTTTTCAAAATCCCAACGGTTTCTCTATTAAATGAAAACAAGTTGTCAAAAGTAAAATCGAGAATTTAATTTCACCATCATATCATCATAATAGAAACGCTACCTTAATGTTTCTTTTACTCATCTTCAAAAACGAGTGTCAAAATGTCGAATAATATGCCGTTGACAAAGTCGAAAAATTCCGACTACTTCCGAAGATATCCGTAAAAAAACAAAATGGTCAATTTTCTTTTTATTTGTTTGAGGCTACAATTGCAAAGATATTACAAAATACATTTTATATCATGGCCACTTTTCCTCCACTACAAGACGGGGCACTCAGATTTAAAACCGACGACCTCAAAGATGAACTTTGAGGTCTTATCAACAACTTATTTTTTTAAATACGGACGTGGATTTTTTATTTTATTTTTTTCAAACACACTTAATGTGTGAACAGAAGACTAAAGATTTTCTCATAAGAGACAATGTGTTGGAGAGTGAGATGGAAAACCAGAATCTTGCCAAATCGACAAAGGATTAATTTTGAATACTCTAAATGTTTGTGTGCATTATAATCATTGGTTTTGGGAGGTCAAGGGCTTGTTAAAAATGAAATAAAAAATCCAGGTTCGTATTTAAAAAAATTAATTTGATAAATGAGACCTTGAAGACAAAACATAGTACACCGCATCTTTAGAGTAGGAAAAGTGGTTATGAAATGAAGATGGAAAATTTATTTTGTAATATCTTTTCAAATGCAGCCTGAAAAAAATTAAAAGGAAAATGACGATTTTTTATTTTTCCCTAATTTAACCAACTATTTGACGGTTTTTCAAATTCCAATGTATCCCTTCGGATTTGTAACACATTGTATACGAGATAATTATACCATTATGAGCTCTCTACATTCGGGTCGTCCCAACGTCGTTGACAAAATTGCCATAAATATCAAATTTACCTAAAATATTTTGACACCTTGTAGTAAAATCTGTTAAATTTTCATTTTAGAACTTCAGATTTATCAATAACTATAATATTTTTAGCAAATAAAGTATCGTTTTTATAATTAGATATAATATTTAATATCAGTGTTGCATAGTGGCCGCTAGACATTTCCGTTTTGTATAGTTCAAAAATGCTGGTGTCAGGATCTGAAATGCACGGCTTTTTACTACCTCTCATTCCGTATCGGCAGCTTGCACTCTAAACGACTACAGTTAAACCACGCCCTCTGCACCTTTGTTTTTTTTTGTGCATAAATGCCGAGATCATTAAACACTTTAATAAACCAAGACATCATTTCCCAATGGTGTTGAAGGTCTTAAAAATATTTGTTTGAAAAATGAAAAAAAAAACGTTTTTAGAAGAAAATACTTCGAACGTTATTAAAAATCATTTATAATGTGGTATTCCACATGAGTTTTGAGGTAAAAATAAATACCGACCATGATTTAAGATTGCAAAGACTAGAATTTTTTAAAATTTGGTTAAAGATTTTTTTAAAACGTGTTCATTGACAGCAATGACAGACAGTTACTTATGATGTATAAACATTGAAGCTAGTAGTTGGCAGTTGGTCCTTATTTGCACTTCCATTAAAACTACGTTATCGGACGTTAAATCATGTTGGCCAAAAGTATTAAATAGGCACGATTATGTTGAACGTTGGCCTCACATGAAATAAATTCGATTAGTTTTAACTATTTTAGAGGTTGTCACAATTTAATGTCACTACAACTGAATTTGAGTAAAGTAATTTTAACTAGGTTGGATGTCTGTTCGATGTCTGAACTCCTGCAACTAATTCCTATAAAAAACGTTAAATACACTGTTAGAACAAGGAGAACCGGAAAAGTTGAAACCTGTACATACACACAGCAACATGTTTTATAGAAATTCTACAGTCAGCACTGTTATAATATTATAAAAAACTACGATTATTTTATAAAAGCTGAAATTTTATGTATGGATAAATTAGGTATTGTGACTAATCAAATTTTCCAAACAAAAGGTTAGAAGGCTTATCAAACAAAAGCTAGAAGACATTTTCAATGCACTAACATCCCGGTAGGTGCGATAGAGCATTAATTTGTTAACGCGCGCGATTCACTGATATACTGTGAGTGTTTATAGGTAAAATTTCATCTTCATATATATTTAAACTCTAACCAGGTAGGTTAATGTACTTAGACGTACGAGACGAGACGAGAAAAGGCCCTGATCTCGTCTTGACCCAAATTTCGAGACGATACGAGGCGAGATTGACCAAAGACGAGACGAGATGAAGCCTTAACCTCGTCTCGTCACTACAGGAAATCTAGTGTGCTACGTGGGAAGTCTTCCATTTTGTAATATATCAACAACCTATTATTATGTATTTATTATTTATAGTTCTGATGATGGATGAACGACAGCGCTTTACATTTTTATAAATTGTTTTTTATGAGATGATGGGCAGTTGGTTTATCTAGTGCCATTAAACAAACAAACAACAAAACAACATTACCAACACGAATATTTCATTCCCCTGTGTAAGTAGGAGTATAGTAACCAATTTTACTCCTAAGATAAATCTAATTTAATCGGGCTAATTTATAAATTGATACTTCATGAATGCTCGTGTAGCTAATAAAACTGGTAACAAACTAGGAACAATTATGAATGAAAATCAATGTTTAGTAAATATAGGAAATCTCGTTTATTGTCGCGTTTAGATTTAGGCGATGGCAGTTTACTTGCGCCTTAGAACTCATTGAATTCTGCTTTATGGCACCATATACAATAGTTATACTAATGATAACATAGATATAACTCAGGAACTACTATTTATAAATAAAAAGTTGACATTAGATTTGTAATATCAAAAATTATTGCCGCAATATGGGCATCACAGACAAAAACGTTTTGTACATAACAAACTCAAAAACAAAACATTAGGATATTTACAGATGTTAGTTCATTAAGAAAAATATTTTAAATCTATTAACGCTTAAGCACACACACGCACATAATATGAGCTGTAATAAAGTATAAAAAATACATAAAGAATTGTTTTAAATCGGCACCTCGGAATAAAAATGTATTAAGTCCTGTTTGATCCATACTGATCCCTCAGTATTAAATCATCTTTCATTACAAATAATGTTTAAGTCGTATCTCTATAATATTAAAGGAAATACATGAAATTAAACAATTCTAAGTCTCTCTATCTATAAGAAGAGAAGGGTATTAAAATCAATAGAACAATTTTACCTAATTCTATTAGTTTTATTTCAGGATCTCGTTCGCCTGAAATGGGTTAAAAAAAATGTACTGCCTTCTAAAAGCCCTTCCATTCCAAACACTAAAATGCCAAAATGTTCCTGAGGAAATTTGTCGTTTTCATTTCCATTTTCCGTGGAAATTTTGTACACTTTAGAAAACTCGAAATAAGTTACAAAATCTGCTTTCATTGCCTTCTAGAAGCCCTCCTTAACAACTGGAAATAAAAATTTTCTTGCGGAAATATATTATTTCCATTTTCCACACTTTAGAATGCCTGAAACCAGTTACATGAAAACTTTATTTTGCTTTGCATTCTAAACATTTTTCTGAACATAAAGATGTAAGAATAATCTTGGGGAAATATTTCATTTCTATTTTCAAAGGAAATTTCATTTCCATTTTCCAGACTTGAGAATAGCTAAAACCTGTTACATGGAAACTTTTTTGTTTTGCAATCTACACATTTTTCTGAACATAAAAATGCAAAGATGTTCCTGCGGAAATACGTTATATATCCAGCAAAAATTTTTTTAGCTTCTTTAAAGCCTCCTGAATACCGTAAATTTTAAAAATTTCTCTACGGGAACTCTCAATTCTTATTGTATCTATTTATTTATTTATTTTTTAACTTTTTTCTTTACTGAAATGTAGTAGATTCACAACACATTTTTTGTTTACTTCGATAAAGCCTTCTAATGTAGAATTTAAAAAATTAATGTGATTTTATAACTCAAATGATAGTTTATGACTTTAAACGACGAACCTGGGTTAACCTAATATCTAACGGGATAGATCCACTTAACGGTATAGGTTTTCTTTAAAAAAATCCTTGTTTTAATATATACTCGGGATTTTATTTTCTTTCCAGCAAACCTAACCGATCCTAACCTAACCTAGTTCGCATTTTTATTACAGTTTACTAAAGCCTTCTGAATGTAGAACTTAAAAAAAATAATGTGATTTTATAACTTAAATAATAGTTTGTGGCTTTAATGATGGTTTTATCGACGAACCTGAGCTAACCTAATACCTAACGAGATAGATCCACCTAACAGTATATGTTTCGTTGAAAAAATCCTAGTTTTAATATAGCCTCGGAATTTTGTTGGCGCGCTCCGGCGCGCTTTCTTTAAGGCAAACTTAAACAATCCGAACATAATCCGCATTTTTAATATAGTTCAAAAATGAATAAAATTTGATAATATAGATATGTTTTTATTTTTATATTCAGAAAAATGTTAAGATTGCGAATCACACTAAAATATCTATATGTATCTGATCTCCGAGGAAAATTAAAATAATGAAGAATTTCCGCAAATATATTTTTCCAGTTTTATGTTCAGCAAAGTGTTTGGAATGGAAAACCAAGCAAAATTTCTATGTAGGTAATAGATTTCAGGTATTATAGAGTATAGAAATTTCCTCGGAAAATGGAAATAAAAAATGTCTGCAAAGACATTTTTGCATTTTTATGTACAGGCAAGCAAAGGAAAGTTTTCAACTTCAGGTATACTAAAGTTTGAAAAATGAAAATTATGTATTTCCGCAGAAAAATTGTTATTTTCCGCTATTAAGAAAACCTTCTAGAAGACAAAAAACTTATGAATTTAACTTATAAAGAAAAGTGTTTTAAGTCCAGATTGACTTTTTTTTAAATTTACAACGTACAGATCTTCATTTGGCCAATACTACTAAAAAATTATTAGCTGATAGAGACTATATCTTGCAAAAAAAACTGAGTTCATTCAACAACGACAACTCGCCATTAATAAATTGAAAAAATGCTAGTGAAAATTTTCAAAGGGCTCCCCTGTAAAATCGATATTTTTGACACTTAGTACATTTTTATTCTGGATTACAAAAATGTTTCCATCAGTCGTACCAACTGTAAAGCTAATTTTAAAAAATAGCAGTGAATAATTCTAACACATGGAATAGAAAAATAAATATAGAAAATATTGTTATATAAAAATGTTTTTTGTCATTGGAATATTTGTATAGTCCATTTCAGATTAATGTGAACTGTCTTAAAAACAAAAAATACTGTTTGTTCGTTTTTGTCCATTATTACTTTCAAGTGCATCATTAGCATATGTCTGTTCACCCGATCGCCCTCATTTACCTCAAACAGGTACGTATTTTCAATGTTGATTTTATGCTATCATTTAAATATAACATTGGGGTTGTTTACTATTCTCCAAAACATGGATGTGGAAAATATTAATAATACTCCGGATAGTTCAGGACCAAAGACATTAAAAGAACATGCACAAAAATAATTTTAAACGTTTTCGAAAAAATTGTGTAGGGCAGGTGCTGTTGAAGAGACTATATTTCTCACTAAAACATCCAGAATGACTGTTTTATGTAATATAAATAAGTATAATGGAAAGCAGCAGACTAGTTAAATGGAGAAACGATTGTTTGGAAACTATTTCAAAATTCCGAGATGTACGACCAATTTATTATCTGAATAAAATTGTAAAAAATGTCTGGGTTGATAAAAACAAACAAAAATGTAGTGTTTACGTGCCTTCTAACAGAGTTAAGAGGATCAGTATATAGCATTGTGGAGGATATGACGGTTGGATAGAAGGAGCCTTACTTTTGACTGCTAAAAGCATAAAAAATGTTCGTTACTTCTCTTTTTGAAAAGTGGGTTTCAGAAACAAACTAAAATATAACAGTGTAATTGTCATGGAAAATGCCTTATATCATTTAAAAGTTTTAATAAAAATACCCATATCTAGCTCGACAAAAAAAGAACT
The DNA here is from genome assembly GCA_030620095.1 of Kuschelorhynchus macadamiae. Classification (NCBI taxonomy): domain Eukaryota; kingdom Metazoa; phylum Arthropoda; class Insecta; order Coleoptera; family Curculionidae; genus Kuschelorhynchus; species Kuschelorhynchus macadamiae. The sequence continues at coordinate 86,774 of JAUTXW010000671.1, read as the reverse complement.
AAAACATTTTTATTTGAAGACAATATGCACTTAAAAGAAAATTATACCAAAAAGGGGCTATTGGAAGTACTACAAACTAAAAGTGTATTATTATTAGCTGAACAAAACGGTCATCTTGTTTTAAAAGTCCCCTTTATTGCATTTTAAATCCTATCGAATTGCTTTGAGCCCAATTGAAAAGAGCCATTGAAAAAGAAAACAAAACTAGACCGTTTTGTGATTGGTCTAATTACAAAATAATTTGCTGATACTGGAAGCCAAAATAAATAATTACTATTACTCAAATAAATGATTTTTGTTAAATTTTGATGTCCCCGTCAATTCCCGAGAAAACCAGCATTTGGTATAATGTTCAAAATAAATAGTTTCCAAATTTAATTGAGTTAATTTAATAAAAAACCAAAAATATGTATATACATATTATTGCAGACACTTGGATGTTAGGTAGTTTTAATAAAACATTAACCTTTTACAGGTCTGTCCACATTAATTTGAAATGCACTATAACCATTCGTTAGATGACTGTACAAAATTAGGCTTAGGTTTGTAGATGCCTTTGTTTCTTCAGCTGCCATATTTACACTAATGTTTAAAGGCAGTTTAAATATAAATCGTAATTAAAATTATACAGAACTTACAATATCTTCGCTCACAATTCTCTACACTTAAATATAATTAGATAAGTTGTAGAATTTTTTATGTAGTTTGTAGAAAATTATTATTTATATATGAAGGATTTCTTAAAAATATATACCCTTATATTTGTAAGTCCATCAAACGGGTAGCATCTTTCAGATTATAAATAAATATATCCTCGAAGACACTCGACTAATTTATCAAAAACTCGCGATAAAAGCCGATGTGTTATAGAAACACGGTTAATGTTCAATTGCATATTGAAGTCAATGGGAATAAATAACGTACTGACGTGCGAATCGTGGGTTACAGAACCTATGCGGGCAAAACATATTCATTGCAACTAAGATTATAAGGTTCCGACGAGTCGAATAAATCGGCGAAATATCGAGTGCCTCTCAACAACACACAAATCGATGTGTTTTTATGCGTTCTACCTCCCGGTCCCGCCAGACGTGGCAGCCCAAGATCCGTGCGTCAAACTTTACATTGCTTCTTATGGCACGATTTTGCTGGAATTTCGTGGGTGTTTTTGAGAAAAAAGTATCAAATCTAGTATTTAACGAACACGAAGAAGTCCATTCGATAGACATATAATATGCATAAATAATATTTTTCTATAAAGTTCTGGAGATTACGTAATAAACCTACAACTTTTACATTTAATAATACCCATATACCTACTCCTACTATGGTGGGTGACTGTAGGTCAATGCCGAATAAAAACACAATTTTCAAGTTTTTTTTAATTCAAAGTCATTACCAACCTACATATTTGAAACCCTCTTATGGCAAACTAGTATCAAATAAATTGTCTTAATTATGTTTATACACCATAATGCCCAAGAACTCGCACACACGCACACTTTCTTCGATTACCGTTTTGAATGGTCTTTGTAAAATCGTGAAACCCTGCGAAAGCAGCTAGCTTAAGATGGAATGGATATTGCACTGAGGATACTAAACGGTCAATTAGAAAATATAATAACCTACTCCACGAAATGAAACTAATAGGGAATTACCGATAGGAAGTGTAGTTCTTCCATTTATACAGGGAACTACAGACAAGATTGCAAGGTTACTTCGCCGGTCCAACATACGTACAATATTTAACACACACACAAGAAAATTGGACAATGTTTGCGATCGCCAAAGGAAATTATTTCTTTCCAAACGGAAGGAATATATGCAATTCCTTGTTCCAGTGGTGATGTCTATAATGGAAAAACTGGATGCTCCATATTGACTAGGCTTAAGGAACATGAACGATGTATTAGAAAGAAACAAATTGTACAAACTGCTGTATCTAAACACCAACATTCTACTGGGCCTGTCATAAATGTAAAAGAAACCAAAGTTCTTGCATCGGTTTCGGGATTATATAAACGGAAAATTAGAAATCTATTGAAATTTATGAGCATCCTAACAATTTTAATAGAGATACAGGCTTCAGTCTACACAATACTTGGAAACCGATCGTTACACCGAGTCACAGTTCGGACTATAAATAGCCGGCCTAGGTCTCTCCGAGCTCATTCAGTGTTCCGATCTCGTGAAGTAAAGATCCCTGATGATGCCTCTTGCGATCGAAGGTGAAACGTCGGAAAATGATTCCAGTTTGACACGGTCTAATCCCAAGAACCATGATTTCTTGCAACTTGAATTTTATATACAGTTATTAGTTTAAAATATATTTAAACTTTTACCCCCGTATTCACTAAGACGGTTTAAGAGTTAGACCAGATCTAGTTACCATGACAGATAAAACTGTTAGTTCATCAGTTGTGTTTTGCTTATGTCACTGTCACTTTGTAATTGTGACACATACAAAAATTAATTGTATAATCGCTACATTTGTCAGTTTAAACCTATAACTGTCAAGTTAGACCAGGTCTAAATTTAAACATCTTTAGTGAATACGGGTAATAATGTTGAAAATTAGTATTTTTAACGATCAGGGTTTATTTTAAGAGCGAGCAAACAATGTTAAAAGATAGGATTTTAAGCCTTTATCTGAACCACCCAAATTTGCTAAAAAACAAACAAATGACAACTAGAATGTAAAAAAAATTATTTTTAAAAACGATAAAACTGACAAAATCCTTGAAATAAGAAACATTCTGTTAGAAACTTGTAAGATAAAAATGTGGAGTTAGTAGAAACACATTGCCTCTTATAAGGCCTGGTATCGTGATAACTAGTAAGAAAAGACTTATTTAAATAGAACAATATTATACAAAGTCTCACTTATACTTTTAATTTATTTTTTTAGCCAATCCTGGCGGTAAAAAATGTGTATTTAACATTTGTATGCCCCGGAATATAATCATTCTATAAACCACAATTTATTCAATTTTTTTCACAATTTTAACTCATATTTTTGAACTTAACAATCAAAATAGCTAAACACTTAAAATCATTGGGAATAAACGTTCCTTCTCATATTTAATTTATTCAAGATAAATCTATAGCTTTGTAAGGAACTCAATTCCCTATAAACTTATTTACGTCAACTTTTAGGCAGGTTTTCGTTTTCGAATTAAAAGTTCTGGCTCCCCACTTGTTTATTGTTATTTTTTTGCAACATTTCTGATGACTGAGTGAAATAATCTTTTAATATTCATTTGTATACATTTTTCTAAGAGGAATGCAGTCGGGAAATTTGCTTCTTAATGTTGAACTTTGATCACCCTACTTTTTCCTAAAAAAAGTAAATAATAAATTTAAATGAGGATGCTCGTTTTTATTAATACTATTTGTGTACGTTTCTCATTTTTCCGATTTTTTTTGATAACATGGGCAGCTAAATAAGATTTTTAAAATCAATGAAACTTTGTAAATTTCCCTGTATTGCACTGCGGTTCTATTGTTCAATAATCTCAATTTGTAAAGAAAGAAAAGGTTTACAAGAAATCTCTATATTCTTACATTTGAAAGAGTGGTCTCAGGCTTTTACTTTTTACCCTTATAAAGAGGCACTTTTTTTAACTACCGGAAAAAATATTAATGCGGTTCCCGATTTCACGTTGTTTCAAGTTGTGACTTGTACACTTTTATAAGGGTGTCTTCGTTTATAACAAGGCCCCTAAAACATGTTCATAAATAATAAATAAAATATAAATAGTCTAATTTCTAGAAATTGTACCCGAAAAGATATATTAAATGGTTTTTTTAGAGCTGAAAAGTATTTGTTTGCAGCCTCGTATATGCTGTTGTATAGGGTGGGCAAATAAGCGAGGTAAGCCGCTGTATCTCGGAAACCACTCATTGTAGAAACTTCTGGTAAAAAACTGTATAACCAAAGTGGCCGCCAGAAAATTCTGGAAGTAATTCGAGATATATCGATAGATTTAAATTTTTTAGAAAACTTGCAATTTCTGTTATAAAAAAAACGCCCTCAAGTGGTAAGATAGGCTTCATTTTGCTATTTTTTCATGTAAAATAACATATCGATACATTTAGTTTTTTTAGAAAATGTGTAATTTCTGTCATATTATCAAAAAACCCCATTTAGTGGCAAGATCCCAAATCAAAAACCCAATTAGTTAGATATCGTTGGATCCCCAAGGAATGCTTTTTTCAGCTATACCAAGTGTATTAAAATCCGTTGAGCCGTTATCAATTTTAAGAGATTTATTTGGAAAAAAATTTAAACACCCCCTACTACTTTATTTTCATATATAGAAGAAAAAGTTAATAACCAAAAGACTTGGTTTTATCGCAGTTTTAAAATGCGTACATTTTTGTGTTATCTTAATAGGGCGAAATTTTGAGAAACACTGCTTTTTTTAAATTAAGGATAATAATTACGCCCCCTAGCGGTCATCTTAGAAACTTGGCCACTTTGGTAATACACTTTTTTACCTGAAGTTTTTACAATGAGTGGTTTCCGAGGTACAGCTGCTTACCTCGCTTATTTGCTCACCCTGTATATAGTTGCATAAATCAGACTTAATAGAGAAAAGCTTATAAATCTGCCGGTCTTAATTTTTGCGAAAGAAATACAATATCGATAGAAAATAAATCGATTTCTTTTGTAACAGACAAAGTAACGGATTGTCTAGACACGCTTGCTCATTTTATGCCAAGGGCTCTAAATCAGGTCTTGCGAAGGGGAGCAAACTCTTTTTTTTTCTCAAATAGTGACTACGTATTCCCTCGAGAATTAAAATGTCTATAATACATCAAAAACATTCATAATGTTGTCCCTACTTGCAGCTAAATAATAGTGTATTAAATTATAGTTTTAGAAGACAGGATTTTTAAGTTATAACTGTTTGGCATTTTTCTAATAATAAAAGTACTCAATATTTATTTGAAAAGTTTCAACTATTTAAATTAATAATATCAAATGTTAAAAAAACTTGAAAATCGTTTTAGGTGTTGTACTGGCACTTTCCTGAACTCCATTTGACGTTCAGAATAAGTTCATTATAAAGTCAATTATATAAAATATGGTTTAATAATTTATCACTTAAGTATACTTAGTACTAGGGCAATATTAGTCATTTGATTCGTGGATGTATGACTGGTGGCACTTAAATAAAGAATGGTCCATATTTAAACTGCCCTCGTACCTATATAAAAATATATGTTTAAAGTGGAATCTCAAAGTCTCAAAAATAAGTTTTCTATTTTAAAAATTAACGTTATCTAAACAATTTCCTATATTTTTCAAAAAGTTTTTGTAAACTGTCTCGAGATCCCAAGGTACTCCCCTTGGTACCCAGACACATATTCTTCTGTTCCGTATCCAGGTCGGTTGAGTCACACTTAACTTCATGGAACACATGTATCAAACCAGGATCCACACACCTAACTATTTTATGTGTATGTTTATGAACTATTTTATCGAAAAAGATTACATCTTCTGTACCCCAGCCTGTAATTTTTATATTGAATCCACCCAAAGCCTCATAGTCTACTCTGTACATTGAGGCAATTCCAAAACCAAATTGTCTCCAGAAACCTCTGTTGGCATCAGTCTGATTTCCCGTAAAATAAGAGAAGTTTACATTTACATAAGTTTCTAAACCAATGTCCAACAATTTTGGGCTGTACAAACTGTATAGGATGGGAAAGTAGACACTTTTTCCGATGACAGTATTTTTACGTACTCTGTGCAAAAACGTCTGATCGAACACTATGTCCACGTCTATGAAAAGCATTAGATCAGTGTCACTTAAAACGTTCACAGCCTTTTGCAAAGCACTTGCTCGCGAGAAAGTTTCATTGAAACCAGATTCTATCACAGTAATTGTATCATGATATTTGTGAGCACTAGTTAAAGCGGAATTTATTTTAAAATTCGTTGTATTTATAAGTCTTAATGTAGCGTTATAATCATTAGGATTTTCGTCACTTCTATATATTATCACATAAAGTCTTGTGGCCTCCCAGTTTTTTATACACACGTCTTCGTACATTTCCAAAAACCTAACAAAAATATCGTAACGACCACTAAGCGGCAGCAGAAAGTTTATCACAGCTTGATCCTGATTATCACGATTGAACGTGAGAAGTGGGGGAAGACTGTCACTGATTTTGTGTATGACTTTGTTCAGGATATTTTTCTCGCTCTCTTGGATGGCGGTTGAATCTGGTAAATCCGTAATTTCTCGAATGAAGATCCCTGAAAATTAAACTGAGTATTTAATAATTTAATTTAATCAGTGTAGGTCATCAAATAATGTGCATGCAAATCGGCTTGGAAAAAACTGAAAATATGCACCTAAATATGAGTTTATTTTAGAGCAATAAATAAAACAGAAAATAGGTGGCAATAAAAGCTTATTTAAAAATGGATATTGAAAAAATATGTACACTGTGCCTTAATTTTACTAATAATTATAATATTTATTTAATAGCAAAAGCTAACAATTACAAAAAGTGAATACATATAGTGCATATGCAAATTTAACAATTAAAAAGAAAAGATTACATTAACAAATCATTTTTGTTTTTTCAATATTTGGTACAAGTTTTACGAAATACTTTAACTTTTTCGGAGTTATTTATGTACTGGCGAAGTTCATTGCAGAATAGGTCGTTTTGCCTAAATCTAATTTAAACTGTATTTACATAGAAGTTCTCTCGTGCACCAGTCTAATATGTATATGTCTGCTAGAATCCTTGTATGGCTCAATAAATGATTTGGAAATAAGTTGTACTTTATGTTATGATTATGATTATGATTTATATTATAGTCATTGTGTTTTTAGGTATAATTTGTCTAACACCCAATAGATCAGTACTCCTCATCATAACATCAATACTTGTGTATCGATTACGTATTAGAAAAAAAAAGAAAATGTGTAACTTTAATCTAGTACGTAACAAAAATAATTAATGTTAATGACTATCAGACAGTTCATTCCTTTTAAAAGATTTTTAAATGCCTTGCAGCAACATGTTTTGAGTAAACAAGCAAATAAAAAACATTTTAATGACATTAATCATTATAAAATTCAATAACGCAGTAAAAAGGTCTTTCAATGAGGTAGGCTTTGGTTTTTTTTTTCGGAAAAGTGCAAACATAGGGATTGTTTTTAAATGTTCTGGAAGATGATTGTAAAGTTTTATGGCGTTGTAAATAATTGATTTTTTTATTAATTCTGTGGAAGGAATGGGAAGGTTTATGACATGCCTAGAGTTTCTGGTACGATATACGTGTTGTGGCCTTTCCGGGAATGTGCTTATATGTTTTCTTATCAAACAGACGGTTTCTAAAATAAATCATGCAGGAAGTGTTAATATTACTGTTAAGTTGCTGAAGTGATTGTAAAGTCCCCTTATAAGATAAGCCCACAGTTTTGCCCTTTCAAATTGTTGCCTATTCCCGAGATAAGATTTAAACCAATTTAAAGAAATACCCCGGATTTCCCTTTCTGTGTGGCTGAAAAATTTTCCAATGCTCTCAAAATTTCATTTAACACATGAAAACTTGCACTTGTTTGGGTAAAAACCATTTCAAAATGATCAATGGGGATATTATCTGATGTTTAAGGAGAAATGGCATAAGACGATTCTTTAGTAATCTTTCAATGATTTTTGATAGCACTGGTAGTAGAGCAATTGGGCGATAATTGCAAGAGTTAGTTTTTTCGCCCCCTTTATGAAGAGGAATAATCATAGCTGTTTTAAGGCATTCGGGGAATATACCTTGTATAAGGGATTCATTTATTAGTGTTGTAAGGGCCTTTATGACTGGGGCAGCAGGTTCAGGAATATTTTAATTGATAGGCCATCAGTGCTATACGTAGATTTGCTTGTGATGTTATTCATTTCTTTCAATAGTTCCATGCTGCTAACAGGGCTTAAGAAAAGGCTATGAGCAATATTTTTCGACGGAGGGAGAAACGAAAGAGGGTCCAAACTTGGCGAGATACTAGAGGAAACATTTTTGCTTACATTAATAAAATAATCATTTAGGGCATTTGCCCTTGGCAAGATCTGAGTCACAGGGATTGATTTGTTTCTGAGATCATTGATAATGGACCAGGTTTTTTTTAAGCGTTTTTAGACTTTGTTAGACATTTTTGATGGTATATTTTTTTGCTGACTTGATTCGTTTAATATAGGTCCTTCTATAATTAGAAATATAGTCGAGAATAAGAATGGAGTCGGTGAATTTTTTTATATATAAGAGGGAACGCATATTTTTAGCAGAAATGCGTTGTCCTTTCGAGGTCCACGGTTTATGACGCTTAGATTTGATAGTCTTAAACGGGAAGGCCCTATTAAACTTTTTTCGGCCAACGTAAGCTTCATTGTTGGGGGAGTCATTGGATCAAAAGCGGGTTCTTGGACATGATGAGCCTTCTTGAAAAGACTGCAGCAGTTGTCGCTCAATTTGCAGGCAGCAATAGCCTCTTTGTCTGAAGATATTATAATGTCCTTTTGAGAGTGCAGTTTCGGGTTGTGGTGGGAGGAGGATGGTTAGCTGCAGAGCTGCAGATGTTTTAGAAAGATCGGATTCGGTTGACCATTTTATTACAACGCCATGGGGCCATAGGTTGCTACCTAAAAGCTTTTCAGCGGAGTTTCTTGATTGGGCCCCAATTTTAAAATCAATATTTGAGTTATGATTGATTGGGTGGTAGCAGCGAATAAACTCTGTAGTGCCCAAATTTTCCTTTACGTAGTGAACTATGTTGCTAGGTATAAAGTTTTTTACTTTGTTACTCTTGTCTCTGACAGACAAATAGTAGTAGGTTTCCAATAATTTATTATAAAACTCAGTTCTGTAATCTGGTAGGTAAGCTTTGTATATTTAGGTACATTAGTTGTTTTCTTAATTGCTATTTTTGACTGGGGAATACACTTGGATAATTGATTTTTTTGTTCCAGTTCTCTGTATATTCGTCTATAAGCTTCACATTTCTTATCACTTACTGTTTGAACATATAAGTTGACTATATTGACATTTATCAAATTTGTGATTGCCAGCACACTTTCAACAAACAAATTTCATAGACCTACACTCTTTTGCAATAGAGCCAAACTTATGACACTTATAACATGGTACAATATTTATATGATCAAAAAACCTGTAAAATTTTCACCCAATAGACAATTTCTCTTTTTTATTGATTAAGGTGTATAAATCCGCATCTACTTTTATCATTATTCTTTCTGTTCCTTGTTTGCCTATAAACCGCTCGATTATTTTGATTATCCTTTTTGTTTCCTCTGTATTAATACTAATTTGTAAAATATTTTTTCCCTAAACTCGTCTTCATTGCTTATAATTTTTTCATCCAAATTCACAATTTTGATCTTCAGACACATCTTTTCTGAGATTTTAACTTCATACTCCTGGTCTAGTTGTTTTTTATGCTTTCTGAGATAGTTATTCAATCTTCTTTTCTTTCACAGCTTATTGCAACACCTCCATCTTTAATATACTTCATACATGAAACTCCTGCTTTATTCTTTCGTGGGTTTATTTTATTTTCATTACATAACCTGTTTTCTGAACTATATTGAGTCCTTTTTGATTTTACCACTACCATATTATTACAGGTTTTCTTTTGATTTTTAAGCACCGTGCTATACTATAATTGATTTTCGTCAATGAATGTAGTATTTTTATACTTTAAGTTCTCAATTTTTTTCCTTAAAAGTGAAATTTGCAATTTGGTTTTCCATGTTAGACTTTCTATGGTTGCAAATGGTTTATCTTTAGTGTCTATTGCATTAATCTCTGAAACGTTGTTAATGGTTCTTGTTGTCGACATCTGGAACAATAAAACTTCTATCACACGTGAATTTAGTTCTAAAACACTTATTTCTAAAGATGTTAATTGTCCACATAGCTTACAGTTTCGATTTTTACAGATATCACTCTTATAAATAGGCCCCTTGATTTGCTTACACACATCGCATTCCATTGGGAGGCCATAGGCAATGTATTTTCCTTTATACTTATTTTGATTGAAGATTTTTTACTTTTGTAAATCAGTATGTTCTTGTAACTTCATTATATTTGAATATTCTGCTTCGATTTGATTTTGAGTACAAATGTTAAATTTTTTCAAGTATTGTTGCAAATTATTTAGCCGGTTGCACAAACTTTTTATCACGTAACAAATTTAATTTACATTTAGAATCATTTTTGACATTGCCACTATTTTGTGGCCTGTCACACTCTGAGCCGTCTGATTAGTTAATGCTGTTAAAAGCTTTGCGGAACCCGCCAATTGTCTCTTGGGTATTTTAATGGCAAGTAAAAACTTTCATCACTTTTTCCATCACTGTCAACTGTTTGGTTAACATCTTCTTCCAAATTGACAGTTCCTTTTTTCTTTTCGCTCCCACTATTCTACGCTACAACTTCTTTAAACAAACCCTGAGAAGTCAACGGTATAAAAAAAATTTCTTTATTTGGCTGGACTACTCTAGTCATTTTATTTATAAATTCTTCTATCCAAAAAATGATTTTCAAAAATGACGCTATTTGTAACAACTTTATACCAGTTCAGATAATAAAAATAATACCGATAGGAACAAAATAAAAACATTTGTATACATTACAAAATGATAAGAATGTAAAAACTAAATATTGGCAGTTCTAAAAGGCCGACAAGCGCATAAAAGTTTTATTGTAGGATCGATGGAACCTTCGAATTAAATTTACTTTTCTTTTTTGAAAAACACAAATATTTTTGCCCAAAAATGGAGAATATGCAGTTATCTACGACACATGCATTTGCATAATTATCCTAAACCTCGTTATCATACAATCAAAGAGTTTGCCAACGTTGGTCGATAATACTTTATATAAACATTTTCTAAACAAACTTCCTTACTAGGGAGAGCCAAAAAATCGCGAAATGTTTCCATTTTTTTTTCAGTTTTTAGCTTATTACATCTACACTCTGCGTCGTAAAAAAATAAAAAACAATAAATTCTGCGTTGGGTGACCTCCTTAAACATTAAATTTGGTTCAACAGTTTGGTCGCAATAGGCAGTCAAAAATGAGCAATTTTTTTCTTTTCGCATGTGGCCCGAAAACGGCTATTCCAAATGAAAAATGTAGATACAAAAAAAAGTTCTAGAGTATCAAGTTTTGCATTTAGTGAGCACATTTTAAATTTTGCTAACTCCTGCTCATAGATACACGTAAAAAACCTAAAGCAGTGGCTAAGTAGCTCTTCTGCAGCCTCATGACGTTTGAAACCATAATCACCTGTATTCGTCTGGGAAATCAAATTTCTATGAGCCAGAAAAGTAAATATAATTTTACATTCCTATACCTATCTCTTCAATATAGTGCTTAGTGCTAGTGTTATGAAAAGGGACTTCTTTTCAGGATTCAGAAACAAGAAAGCCATACCACTAAAAATGTTTTTTTAACGTAGCAAAAAATACTTAAATTCCACACTTTCTACAGATAGTCACAAAACGTATAAAAATCTAGTTTTAAGGTACCCACTCGGGGTACGCGAGGATAGTTTTTAAGTTACTAACAGGACTTTACTTTTGTTCATTTAATATTTCTCCTAGCATCTTTTCTCCCCTTTTGAATACTTCGGACCCACAAATTTCTTTAAGATGGATACTCATTACTCGGGGAGCACTCGGGGTAAATGTTGACGGGACATTGGCGAGTTCATTGGGCTCAATGGCTTCAGTTGAAATAATCACCCCTGTACAAGACAGGACTTTGACTTTAGTTTACAAGAGAAACCCTCAAATAAATATAATCCGACTCAGGAACTCAAACACCTTGTTAAACACCGCGAACGAATTTCCTAATGAAGAAAACTTATTTAGGGTAATTAAAACTATTTGTGAAGTCGATCCGGAGTCTTTACATGGTATAGAACACCGAAGATGGCCTAATGAACTGATCAGCCGACGTCGCTCTCCCTTGTGCCAAATTTATTGCGATGCCTCAGCTAAACAATTTAATTGATTTGACGACTGCAGGAGGTCCATTTCGACTTAAGTTTTTTTACAGCGCAAAATACTACTTCCATCAGAGTGTCGTGTTCGCCCCCATTTAAACAATGCTAATTTTACCCCAAATTACCACCATGATCATGGCATTATAGAACAGGGGCTCCCCTTCGAAGCGGAAAGGAAAGCCACTGCTAATAAAAGGAAGCGGGACAGGGAGTGCGAGAGGGGAGAGTGAGATGGAAGGAGCAGGCTAGGTGGCCCCTAAAACAGGTCCTGGCAGTTTATTTATAGAATGCCTGGAGAAGAAGGCAGGTATATTTTTTACCGAGTTTGAAAAGGAGGAGTTCAGTAATTCCGATGAAACTTGAAGTAAAAATTTACATTCTTTTCCCTAAGACCAACTCGGTATTACATTTAAATAAATTTACTTTAAACCAAACCCAGAGGACCTACCCTCCCCCCATCCATAACCCCAGACCGCCTCAACTCTCCTAGATGTAACGTAGAGAACCAACATGGAATGATCAAATTCCAAGAAATTCGATTCCTCAGACGTATCTGGATATGGAATTTTCAAACGTCATGAGACTTCAGAAGAGCCACTTAGCGGAGAATGAGCGCTACTACTACTTTTGATTGTTTGCTTGTAACTATGCGTAAGAATGACCACAATATTAAAATTAAGTGCTTATTAAACGCAGAATTTGATGCTTTAGAACGTATATTACATTTTCCGATAGCCGTTTTCGAGTCACAGGCATTGGAAAGTGAGCGTAACGCACTTTTCAGCTGAAATGGAAAAATTTGCTAATCTTTGACTGCTGATTCTGACCAAACTGCTGAACCAAATGTCTAATTGTTATTCAACGCAGAATGTAATGTTCTTTAATTTTGGTAAGAGTGAAATTTTCTGTAACAAGCACCCTTTATATGTTATAAGCTAAGGCTTAGCTCACCACAGAAAGGTTCGCAATATTTATATATTATAATTAATTTAGATGAGAACAGCGATAGCGAAACAGAACGTAAATGTAAATATATATGTACATAGATAGTATTTAAAAATGTGTACTATTTAGGTGTTTTCATTTGATTAAGTTAATATAAACATATCATACCAGTCATTACTTGTTTTCCTTAGAACCGGAAATCTTCATTAACATAAATATTTAAAGTCCAGTCCCTTACTAAATTTCCTACACAATGCAGGCAACCCATGTGAATTTATTGCAGTCATACAGTTAAAACCATTTATTGTAAAATTTACTATACAATTAGAGTTTAGCTTAAAATAAAATTAATTCGTATCTTCTTATTGAACTTTTGGTTGATGAATAGTGGTTAACAAAAATGTTTGAACAAAAATGTCATTCATTTTTAGAAGACTTTATCATTAAAGTTCAGTATTTCCTTTTCAAACAACTTTAAAATAATTTCACCAGTAGAATTAAAGTAATTTACGAGAACAAACAAAATTTTAAGCAGGAGTTTGCAAAAGGGATTGACAAAAAGAATGCGAAATGTTTGAAATCTCTCTAAATGCATTTCTTAAATCATAATAAGTAAAACGGAAAAGAGATATATATAAACTCACCTGAAAACGTTTGTTGTACATATGCATGCCTCCTTACTTGAACTGTCATTTTGTGCCCCCTATACTTCTTATAAACTAAAAGTAAATCCAAAATTAAGTCGACTCCATGGAGCGGGTCAAGCCTCCAATAACCGTACAATATTTCCCGAAAATCTATCACCCTTCCACGTTGTTTTGAGAATAGGTTTATTAGTTCCATGATCTGCAAGTAAAAAAGGTGATACAGTATTCCGATAAATTCAGCAGTCTTATTTTTCGTTTACTGTAGAAAAAAATTACAATATAAAAATAAGATTTTTTTTTGTGCAAAACTAAATAGTTGCAGCAAACTTTAATTCACTGTTGTTATCGGGGGGTGCTATCTGAAAAGTTCATATTACATGCATTGTAGTTATTAATTTTTGAGATAAATCTGAATTTTAATTTTTTTTTCCGTATCATTTAAAACGCATAACGTTTCAAATCCATTCCAGTAAGTATTTCATGATTGGTGGTCACAATACAGGTACTCCATATAGTTCAATTTAAGAACACAATATGGCACATACCATATTCCTCAGGGGGTCACTGTCTTGTATCCCAGGTCTAACCTTGTATATGAATAACATTACCCTATTTCGACAAAATCTTCAATCCTCCACATCCTTTACCCCCTGAAGGGTTACCATAAAATGTTCAAGTAGACGGCACATCTTAGAGAGCGGATAGGGTTATATTTCAACGAGATATTTATTTAGAATTTTTGTATCTATTTTTTCTTTAATAGTTATTTATGATATAAATGTTAAAAGTATATTTTTAAGGCACGCATGTGAAAGTTAAATTTGTGGAAGAAATTCATTTTTCAAGTTTTTTAAATTTTACCATTAATTTTAATAAAATGTAAATGTTTTTTGATGTTTGCTTTCAAAACTTGACATTTCACTTTTAACACTAGTGCCTTAAACTTTATAACATTTTAAAAGCTACTAGGGGTGTTAAAAGGTGTATTTTTAACATGTTTGTAGAAAAAAGATTTTTTGATTGATGTTAAGTATCTAAAACTGTTGTCTGTTGTCTATATGTTAAGATATATCCCTTAAACTACTTTTCATTTAATATATACCTATATATTTTTTACGTTGCAATAAATTCAAAAAATTTCATTAAAACAATTTGTACGTAACAAGTAAATGCTTTATTTTTTACAAGATATAGCTTAACGTCAGTTGTCTATCTAGGCCAAATTTTATAAATATAACAGGCCTTTGATCTAAGCCATGACCTTGGTAAGTATTTCAAGTCAATTTTGAATCAATTGCACAGAACGTATGCTCTGATATTTTGTACACGTTCAGGTCCTACAACAATACAAAAATGCTATAAACTGAACTTTGACCGTTACCTTGGTAATGTTTTAAGTCAATTTAGAACCATTTCTACTTATCCTAATGCTTTGAAATTTTGTAAAATTCTAATGCTTTGAAATTGTGTAAAGGTCCAATATGACAACACAATAAGTGGATAACACTGACTAACTCTTTGAACAATCTTTCAATTCAATTTCAACCACTTTTTTTTAACTTATTGTTTTAAGAGTTTAAGCACCTATAAGAGTCCTATATCCATACGAAAATGTGACGATAATTGGATAACATTGATTAAGTCTTTGATCAATATTTCAAGTCAGTTTCAACCATTTTTTTTAATTTATCGTTTTAAGAGTTTAACCACCTATAAGATTCCTATTTCCATTAAAAAAATGTGATGATCCTGACTTTCATTTTAACCATTTTTAAATAAATTTTAAGCCACTTCCTCTTGACCTATTGCTTTGAAATTTTGTATAAATATAAATATCCGATGGTAATACAGCGATTTGTTGAGCTTGACTTTGTCTATGACGTTAATAATTTTTTCAAGTGCATTTCAAACCCTTTAATACTATCACTATGAGATATTTATTTATATTATTTTTTTGTTACGGTCCCCAACAATTTGAAAAAGAAAGCTGCGGTATAACTGGAGAACCCAGTCAGATAAATAATTCCTGCAATTTTATGCACATAAGCCGTTTTCCATTGCAATCCAAGTAATCATTTAAAAACATGATTTTATATTTCTGCTCTAGATTTATGGTCATCATATAAAAGCAAAAATAAAGTAGTATCGGCTTATTTTTCTTTTAATTCTCTGAACATCTTTGATATCAAATCAGACTAATTTCTGCTATAAAATTTTACGAGGACTGATTTATATCCGATTGTAACTAATTCGTTACAAGGTTGCCAATGTCTAAAGCCAATGTACAAAAAATGACCACTCCTAAGCACGCTAATAAAACAAATTTAGTTCAAGATACAAGATATACAATAATATCCTTAGATATATTATTATAACTATTATATTTCCGATTATTTTACGCACGGTATGAGAAAGTCTAAGAATAGTAATTTGCACTCAAAATAAACAAGCAATGTAGTAATCTGTAATATGTTTATAATATTTAAACAGAATTTGTAAGATAACGTCATTAATTAAATAAACGAAGTGAGGAATTTTCGTCATTGTGAGCCGTTTTTATAACGCAGATTGTGAAAGAGTATTGGTAAGATTATAAACTAAAATTAACGTATAACACAGAAAAAATGTATATTAGTTATTAATATTAATAGTTTAGCCTTGAAATCCTGTTAACGGTTGTTAAGAAGTAAATTTAAAACACTTTTTTTTTAGTTTTTAGAATTATTAATGATATTATATTGTTTAAATAAATTTAAATACAAATTATTGAAAAAATTTAGTTTTTGATTTCGAGTTATATATTTTTTGTTCAAATTTAAATTCTTAATAAATTTAAACTAATGAAACTTATTAATTATTGAGACTTTTTGTTTTAAGGGTCATTTATGACTTTTTAGTGTTATTCATCGCTACCTTTATTTCTTAAATGTCATCAAGATGTGTATTTACGTTGAGCAACGAAAGGCTAAAGAAAGTATTATATGTGCAAAATATCCGTAAATTTCTTTTATTAGAAATAGTGAAGTGTGAACCAATTTAGTTCAGCACATAGTTATTTAGGAACACATATATGCTGTATTTTCAAACATTTTTATTGGACGCCATTTTGTTCCAATATATTGGATCTCTACCAATATTTTACCACTTTCTACCTATATTACACTTAATTTTGGACATAATTTAAAATGAATTCAATAAGTAGTTTTTCCATTGACACACACCACGATTTTGTTACTTTATGTTGAATTCGCACCAGTTTATCCTGATATCATATTTAATTTTCCTTCAAAATTTACAGTCAATTCAATAAGAAGATTTTTTATGTTAATTTTTTTAATATGTTATTTGGCCGTCATTTCGTTCCGCTATCTTGAATTCGTAACACAACTTTACCAGCTTATCTCTATATCACAGTTAATGCTTGCACAAAATTTGAAATTAATCTAATATGTAGTTTTTTCAGACTGATTTTTTAAATATTTTGTTAGGTCGCCATTTTGTTTTGCTATCTTGTATTCAATCAAAATGATACCAGTTCATTCTTATGTAATTTTTTAAAGTTTCACTAGTAATCTTGTTCCGGCACATTAGATTTTTACCAAAATATTACCAGGTCATCCCCATATGATTCTTAATTTTTGTCTAAAATTTGAAGTCAATCTGATGAGTAGTTTTTAAGCTATGACGCGAACTGAGAGACAAACCGACAGGTGGACCGACGGAATTGATAAAACATATTGTTTGGCATCTAAGGACGCTAAAGATATGTACAACCTGCTAGGGTTATTTTTTCAGATTAAAAACATTTTGTTTGGCTGCCATTTTGTTCTGCCATGTTGAATTAGTACCACAGTTTTACTAGTTCATCTCTATATGACAATTAGTTATGGCACACAATTTGAAATCAGTTCATTAAGTAGTTTTTTCAGGCTGAATTTCTAAATATTTTATTAAGCCGCCATTTTGTTCCGCCATCTTGCATTCGTACCAAAATTTTACCAGTTGGTTCCTACATAATACTTGATTTTTGTGCAAATTGGATAATTAGTTTTTTAAGTAATAATTTTTTTACGTTTTATTAGGCCGTAATCTTTATTTTTATCAAAATATTACCAGGTTACCTTAATTTTTGACTAAAATTTGAAGTCAGTCTGATGAGTAGTTTTTAGGCTATGCCGCGAACTGACAGACAGACAGATAAACCGACAGACGGACTTACGGAATTTATAAAATATATTTTTTGGCATCTAGTGACGCTAAAACACGAAGATATGTAAAACCTGAGAGGGTGATTTTTTAGATTACAAAAATTTTATTTGGCCGCCATTTTGATACGCCATCTTTAATTAAAACCGTAGTTTTACTAGTTCTTCTCTTTACTACAATTAGTTATGGCACACAATTTGAAATCAGTCCAATGAGTAGTTTTAGACGAATGTTTAAATATTTTATTAAACCGCTATTTTGTTCCGCCATCTTGGATTCGTACTAAACTTTTACCTGTTGGATAATTAGTTTTTTTAGTAATAATTTCTTCAACGTTATACTAGGCCGTCATTTTATTCGGGCATACTGGATTTTAACCAAAATATTACCAGGCCATCCCCACATAAGCGTTAATTTTTGACTAAAATTTGAAGTCAATTTGATGAGTAGTTTTTAAGCTATGCCTAGAACTGACAGACAGTAGACAAACCGACAGACGTGCCGACGGACTTGATAAAACATATTTTTGGCACCTAGGAACGCTAAAACGCAAAGATATGTAAAACCTGAGAGGGAGATTTTTTCAGATTATAAAAATTTTATTTGGCCGCCATTTTGTTCCGCCATCTTGCATTAGTACCACACTTTCACTAGTTCATAGTCTATACTACAATTAGTTATGGCACACAATTTGAAATCAGTTCATTAAGTAGTTTTTCAGGCTGAATTTTTAAGTAGTATATTAAACCGCCATTTTGTTCTGCCATCTTGGACTGGTACCAAAATTTTACCAGTTGATTCCTACATAATACTCGATTTTTCTGAAAAATTTGAGATAAATTAAGTAAGCACCTTCTTAGCAATAATGTTTTTAATACTTCAGTAGGCCGCCATTTTGTTTTGCCCTAATGGATTCTTACCAAAATGTTACCAGGTCATCCCCATATTACCCTTAATTTTTGACAAAATTTTAAATCAATTGGGTAAGTAGTTTTTTAGCTATGCCGCAAACAGACAGACCGACAGACAGACACACAGACTGACGGAATCGAGAAAACATGTTTTTCGTCATCTAGGGACCCTGAAACGAAAAAATTTGAAAAAATCTCGGAGGGTGATTTTTTCAAGATTACAATACTTCCCTTTTATAATTGAAGTAAAAACATGTTGTAAAAGTTAAGATTATATTTAAAAAAAATGTCCTATATAATCTCCAAAAGCTAAACAACTTAATTTATGCCTGTATTTGTGTGTGTGTATATCCATCATCAAACAATTTTAATCAATTTTCTTCAAATTTTGTATTTCGTATTTTTGTGGAAATATCCACACGATTTTTTGGTTTTTCTCGTTATCCAAAGTGAAAAGAAGGTTAATAATAATCCAATTCCTAAAAACTGCTCCAAATCCCAACAATTTTGCTCAAATTGTTTCTTTACTAGTAGTACTTTGCTGACCCTAACCTTTATTTTTTTAATGAAATACCTTGCAGGGTAGCCTAGATACAATGAAGCAATATTAAAACGAATACTAAAAAACATTTCAAACTTCTTTTATCCTTTGTGTATAAAAATTTTTTTCCACTATAAAGGGTAGTCCTAGGGAATGCAAGAGCCTAGTTTTGCACACAGATAGAGAATGTAAATACTTGTTTTGAACGTTTTAAAAGTAAGACACCAGAAAAGAAAACGTATACAAGAAGATATTGTAAAACTTAATATTAATCAAATTTCTATGCTGCAATATGTAAAATTAACTTCACATTATTATAGTTTTTCAAATTATTATATGCAATTATATTTGTTCTAATAAACATCTCGCAAGTACTCGTATTTTATTATATAGGTATATTTGAAACCAGGTGAATCGGACGAAAATGTATATTTCCGAAAATTAGAAGCAGGCGAAACTTACATATACAGATAAAGAGTTTCTTCATATTTGGCCATTAAGTTATGCAGGTGGATGAAACGTATATACCCCGTAGTGAATATCGGTCAATGTTGCAAGAAAAGTAAGTATATATTCAAATTTATCAAATTAATAGTTTTTGATATAGTTTATTTTAGATATTTTGTTACATAGGTAATAGGTACCAAGTTAGCAAATTGTCGGACGCCGGAGCGCGGAAGCACTTGGTACTAAATCTTGATTCCTATAGGAAGCCCGCGTATCACAGCACAGAATGTTCAATGTGCTTTATATTGGTTCGTCGTTTATTTTCGGGGACTACAAACTTTTTAATTTTTCTAACAAAACTTATAATTAATAAAAATGTGTATTATTTAGAGTTTAGGTTAGGTTTGCTGTAAAAAAAGTGCGCCAATTTTATGAGGATTGAACAAAATTGCGGTTCTAGATTAAAACAAGGATTTTTTTAACAAAGCCTATACTGTTAGGTGTCCCGTAGAGGTAGGTTAGCCCAGATTCGTTGATAAAAACATCCATTAAGGTCATAAACCATCATTAAAGCCATAAAATCACATGTTGCATTGCACGTTGCGTTGCTTGTTCCATTACACCCGCCTGGACAAGGCTTTAAGCTAACCTCAAATAATCGAAAATCAGATTTGAAATACACGCGCACTCTAAAGTGGTGTGACTAGCGGGCTCCCTACTGCAAGAAAGCATCATAATTAAAGCTATATCTCTGGCGTTAGAATAATAAAAAAAAATTATTATTTTCTCAAAAAGTATTTGTTTGTTTCGTCAATACAATAATATGAGTGAAACAATCTAAACTGTAAAAAATGGAAAATACAAAAATTAACGTCATTACCCACACAAGAACTGTCGTTATTAATAATGACCGGACAAACATGTTAATAAGCGTTTAAAGAATAATAAAAATCGACACCGACCTCGTAAGAGAGTAATTGTCGTCAATGCCCGGCCATAAACGTGAATATGCAACAACTAGAGGTTTTGACGTCCTGTCACTATTATGAATCACTCGTTTCCGGCCTTTGGCCCTAACATACAGTTTTTAAGATAAGAACATTTCCTTACCTCCCTTGTGACATCACCCAATCCTTCTTTCAGGGACGAACCAATCCGTTTCCTAGGATTCAAGTCCCTATGCGAGTAAAGAGTTTTTGAAATAAGCTCCCATTCCAACACGTCTGACAAGTTCTTTGGGTGGTATCTATTAATACTGACTGGTATTCCTAAATAAAATACAATTAAATAATAAAAGTTTAGATCAGAATCATGTGTGAATATTTCTAAGTTGTTGATACAATTCCATTTACAACTAATGATTAGGGATGCCGCGAGACGAGGCGAGACCAGGGCCTTTTCTCATATCGTCTGGAAAAATCTACCTGTTGTAACAGTGTGGTGTTTGCTATGGTAGCTGCATTTTTGTGCTAACTAATAAATATTTCAATATTTAAAAAAATGGCATATACAGGGTGTCCAGGAACAACCCCTACAAAATGAAAGGGGTGATTCTACATAAAAAACATCGTCCTTTTGAATAAAGAATTGAATTTTGCAGAGCCTTCAGTAAAAAATAGTTTACCAACGATTATAGCGAATATCGAAAAAAACGTTGTTAACAACAAGTCAAAATATGTTTCTCGTAAAAATACTTTTTCTTGAGTAACATAACAACATAAAACACAACAGATAACATAACAACAGAATACACGGAAATAGAAAATCAGGAAATATTTAAAACAAATGACTATATAATTGATTTTCCACATACTGTTCGTTTTCTGTTATACAGTTTATATTGCACTTGAATGTTTGCCACAACATTTCGGACGGCGTCACTATTATTAAGATTAATAACTTCTTCACGATTTTTTTGTTATAATTTATTTACAGAATAATTGTTTCGATCTTTATACACTCATTCTTTAAGTGTGCTCCATAAAAAATAATCTGAGGGTGTCAAATCGGGACTTCGCGACGGCTATGGAATCTCACCATTACTATATAAACTTAAATTAAATTGCTCGTTTAAAAATGCTCTTCAATTTCTCCACAGTTGTATGGAGTATTATATTTTTGATATACCAAGTCCACACGAATATATTCCGGAAGATCATTGAATTTTTCCATAATTTGATTTCTTAAAAGGTTATCCAGGGAATGAAGAAAAAAGAATGTTTTTGGCTGACAAAAGAAATAAGGTTGTTATACTAGACAAAACAGATTATTTTGAAAGAGTAGACAATTTGATTCAAATTGCTCCTTTCGATTTAATTGAGAAAACTCCGTTATCAAAAATGATAACAGAAGTAAAAAAGTACCTTAAAACAGTGTAAAAACCTTGTGTCCGATAAACTAAAATTCAAACTAACACATAGTAACCCACAAAACTATATTGCCTTCCCAAAAAGTCCATGAGACCTATTGTTTCAGCTATTGGATCACCAACGTACAATATTTCAAAATGGTCAGTTGAAGAATTCAGCAAATTAAATATATCGTACGATAACTTTGAGGTTACTAACTCGTTAGAATTCTTAGATAAAATTAATGTTCACTTAAAAGAACGTGAAATTTTAATATCTTTTGACGTAAGCTCATTGTTTCCTAGTGTACCCATACCACTAGCTTTAAAGCACCGAAAGGAACTACTTGAAATCAATAATTTAAAGAAAGAAATTATTGATGAATATTTGCTTCTCACAAAATTATATATGAATCAAAATATTTTTCAGTTCAACAATAAATATTATAAACAACTTGAGGGAACAGCGATGGGCAATTGCTTACCTCCGTTCCTTGCAAATTTGTTTATGGGTAGATTAGAAAACCAATTCAAAAAAGAACTCAAGTATTTCCCAAGGGTGTGGTATAGATACGTAGACGATATATTTGCTATTTTTGATACTAAAAACCGCAAATTTGGACACTTTCTTAGAAACATTAAACAATAAATATCCTTCCATTAATTTTACGTACGAAAAGGAGAACAATGGGCAATTACTTTTTCTCGACACGCTAGTTATTAGAAATAAGGATAAATTAGAATTTGATATTTATAGGAAATTTACTAATACTGATAGGTATATAACATCCGACTCATTTCATTGCCGTCAGCACAAAATGGCAGCATTTCATTTCTTAACTCACAGGTTAGTCAATTTTCCATTAAGTAAAGAACGTTTTAACAATGAGATGAATAGGATTAAAAATATAGCTAAAAATAGTGGATATAATGATATTTTTGTACATAAGATAGTAAATAGACATAAGCATAAGAAAATGTTAAAGGATGCCACTACTCTTTAAGCACCTGAGGCCCCCAATAAGTTAATAATAATCCCATATGATCCTAGATATACAAGAGGTCTAGAAAAAGTATTTAAAAACGTAGGTTTTAGAGTAGCCTACAAAACGGAGAACAGTTTAAAAAATCTCCTTGGAAACCCAAAAGATAAAGTCGACTTGAAGGAGAGGAGTGGCATCTATGAAATTAGCTGTAATGACTGCGATCTAAAATATGTTGGTCAAACTAAACGATCCATAAACATTCGTTTTAAAGAGCACATGGCACATTTAAGATACGGAAGAACAGAAAAGTCAAGCGTTGCCCAACATGGTTTGGAAAACAATCACCAAATAGGAATAAATAATCTTAATTTGATTACAAATATATCTAATAATAGATTATTGGATCCATTTGAGAGTATAGAAATAGTTAAATGTGGTAAGAAAGCACTAAATAAAGACAGAGGGCCTATTCCCTATAGTCCCCTCTATTGTTTACTTGACAACGGTGCAGTCGAGTGCAACCAAGTGTGACCACATTTACCTATAAATATTCTCGGTTAGGATAAGTTACTTTAGTTTATATTATATGCTGACGATACTAACTTGGTTAGCGAAACGCGCGTCCAGAACGTAACAAGTTGTGGTGTAGTGTGGTTAGAACTCTTGTCTCTTGAACTCTCTGTCATATTAACCTAGGTAAATTTTATACAGGGTGTTGAAATATAAATTTTATTTTATTTTTTATTAAATATCTGTTGCAAACAGTACAATTTTCTCACGAAATTGGGCATTCGTGGTATTTTTTGGGTGAAGGGCCATAATTTGATATTAAATTTCATATGACACTTAGATGGCAACGCAACTATTATTTATGTAAATTTGCCCTAACTTTTTTGGCGATGCTTTTCTGGGTTTTTTTTTAAGAATAAATATAATTTTTGTTCCTTTTCTAAGCAAAAAAACTATACTTACTCAACAACGCTAGAGGTAACCGTTCTCGAGCAATTTGCAAATTTATGCGCGATGCAAGGAAAACAAATTTTTTAATAATAATAAACTAGGGTTTTAAGACAATACAAAATTAAAGGTAAGTATGAATTATTCTAAACTATAATAAATGTTCCACGTGACGACAGTTAGTTTGAAGACATAATGTAATTCAGTTTTTTAGAGAACGTCTATAAATATTCTGCATTTGTCTGAACTCATTGCAGGCATTTTGAATTCTCAACCAGAGCTGCTCAACCCATTTGAGAAAACTCCATATACAAAAATCACAAGAATTTAGTCAGATCCAGATATTGACACACATTTCGTCTAAAATGAGTGGTGGGTGAAATATTCTGAAGAAAATTTATATACTCTTCCCCTGTTAGTCGACCTGGCAACTCAACAGGTCCAATTAGGTTGTTGTTTACAATACCAATCCACACATTAATACTAAACCTATGTTGATTTTTGGTTTCTTTCACATTATAGGGATTATCCCCAACATATGCATAATGATGTGAATTCTGTAAATTATTAATTCCGTCTCTCGTAAAACTAGATTTATCGGAAAATAAAATACGAGAAGAAAAAGTTGAATCTTCAATTTTCTTATTTCTCATCCAATCGGAAAATACTACACGCGCAGGGAAATCACCCTCCATCATAGCTTGCACCTTTCTGAAATGAAACGGGTATCACCCTCCATCATAGCTTGCACCTTTCTGAAATGAAACGGTGCATAATATTACTAACAGATGATTTGCAAATTCCTGGATGCATCGCTGACAATCTTCGACAACTTAATTCTGGGTTATCTTCTAGATCTATCAGAATAGCTTCTTCGAATTCCTCAACTACAACGGGATGGGTATACCCGTTTCATTTTTTTAGGAGACACCGATCCGGTTACCCTCAACCTCTGCTGAAGTGCCGTAAAGGCTCTATGAGTGGGATGGATTCTATTCGGAAACTTTTCAACATATCTACGTTGTGCCGCTCGAGCATTACACTGAACTTCCCCGTAGATTAGATTTCTGCATATTCTGCATTATTAAACGAAACCATTTAAAAAAAATGTAAATTAAAATCTCACTTTCAATTAAATAATTATTAATATGACAATAACAATTTTGTCAAAAATGACACTTGCTTTAACTAGCATTGTTGAGTAAGTATATCTTTTTTTATGAATAAATACAATTTCCTAAGCAAAAAAAGTTCTCTAAAAAAAAGAATTACATTATGCCTTCAAACTAACGGTCATCACGTGGAGCATTTATTATAGTTTAGAATAATTCATACTTAATTTTAATTTTGTATTGTCTTGAAATAAATACACCTTAGTTTATTATTATTAAAAAAATTGTTTTCCTTGCATCGACGCATAAACTTGCAAATTGCTCGAGAACGGTTACCTCTAGCGTTGTTGAGTAAGTATAGCTTTTTTTGCTTAGAAAAGTACAAGAATAATATTTATTCGTAAAAAAACCCAGAAGTGCATCGTCAAAAAAGTTTGAGTAAATTTACATAAATAATAGTAGCGTACGTAGCGCCACATGAAATTTAATACTAAATTATGATTTCTCACCCAAAAAATACCCCGATGCGCAATTTCGTGAAAAAAAATTATTACCTGCAACAGATATAAGATAATAAAAAATAAAATAAAATTTATATTTCAACACCCTGTATCTCCGTAACGAAACATTTCCGGATCTAGGTTAATATGAAATTTTTTTATGTAAAATGACCCCTTTCATTTTGTAGGAATTATTCGTGGACACCCTGTATATATTGATCCCAATTTTTCGTCCGTGTTGTAGGTAATCTTGACCAAAATAGGCTTATACCAAAGAGTAGGTATGTACTGATACACAGATTAATTTATCTATTTTTGTACAGATACCTTCAAGTGCCAAATATATTAATGCAATAAATTTTGTTGTTTTTGAAAGGTTCTTCGATTAAATTTCCATGCATAAAATATCTTTTTATGAAAAGTGTGAAAATAAATAAAACTATTAAATAACAAATGAAATAAAGTGGTCACAGTGAACCAAAAAGACTAATTAGTTCATTGGCGGGTTATTATTTACGGTTTGCCACTATTAAAAGGTGGGCTTTAGATTTGTATATATATCTAATCAAATGCTTTAAAGCATCCAGTCGTTAAATTCCATATGATTACTTTCACCGAACTAGAGGGTTTTACGTTTTATTACAGTTAATATTATTTAGATGAAAATTAATTAAAATTATTAGATTAAATCATAAAAGTTTAAAAACCACTACCCAGTAGATTGCATCGTATAAATATCATGACCCTGTGCATGTAAGTAGAGTGTATCAAATTATTATTTTACTAAATAATATACTTTAACCCATACAATGCAAATATGTAATAGGTTTTGCGGAAATATTTTAAATTAAATATGTACCTAAAATATAAATTTCAAATTGTATCTGAACGTTTGCTTACAAAATATTAGATGTAACTCATGCATTAAGGTATTTTTTTTCACTCTGTGAGTGTGGTTCAACATTTCCAAGCTTCTTAGTGCACTTGCAAAAATGTACCAAATTTTTGCGATTATATTCTTTACAGAAATGGAAAGACGTATGTATTTATTTCTATAAGGTGAGGGTTTATTTTACTAAAAAACTTCATTCTCGTTTCGAGTGTCGAGATTGAATGGTGTCGAGACGAGAGGAGATTAGGTCGTGACGAGATGAGACGGGAGTACAAATTTTGTCTCGTCTCGCGGTATCACTGCTAATGATATTCCGGGCTGTTTAATTAATTTTTATAATGCTACATAACGTGTCATCCATTGGCGCAAACAGGGGGCAGGCTATGGGACTGCAGTCCCCCTCTCCAAGACGAAATATATATGCGCATTGAGGTAAGGCGTAATAGATTTTAATTGTTCCGGGGCTCTGGACCCCCCTCCTGTACATTAAAGGTATTATTTTGACATTCGTATATGAAAGTGAGGACCCTTTTTTTGTGCATCAAAAATAATGAGCCCCCCCAAACCCCAAGCTGAAAACTTGGTGTCTTCTAAAGCGTAGCGATGCTATTACCATCACCATCAAAGGCGGCTGTATTGAGTCAGTAATGCAATCAGCAGCTATAAGGTAAGGCTTGAGACGGTAAAAAGAAACATCCTTTTCAATCATTTCTTTGCAATTATGTTAATAAATCTCTTCTGAACATTATTATTAATTATTGTAGGTGTGAATTAAAAGAAATGTCCTCTTAAAATTGTAAAAAGTCATATTAATATACAAATTTGTCAAAAAAATGCATCGTTGCCAGGTTTATTCTACTATTCTACATTTAGTAATCGATTTTCCTATTAGGATTGTTTATTTTTTATTTTTTTTAAAGCTAGGTTAGGTTCGACGCGGTAGCGCGCCAATTACTTCTTATAAAATACTATTCAAGATGCCTTCTTATATGAGTTTTTTACATTTGGCAACATTGTCGGAAATGACCTTTCATTTGATAAATATTCAGACTTTTTACTTATTTTTTCATTAAATCTAATGGATATTCTACATTTTTCGTTTTTGTAAAATACAGTTTAAATAATATATCATCCAGTGAAATTTAAAAAAATATGTGTATCGTGTATCTTTTTTCCCACTCGACCCAGTTAAAATTAGGATATTTAAAAAAAAAATTCAAACAAATAAGAAAACCTACTATACTTACATGTTCTTTCGAGCTTTCAAATTACGAAAATTCAAGTCGTGCTTTTATTATTTGAAAATTGTCTACTGTATAGAAAAAAAAATGTTCAAACAAATGAAATTAAACCTATAAATTTACTACTTCTTTTATCTGTAACTTTTTATTTCCCTTATACCAGCCTTTATTATAGTATTAATAAAATGTATAGATAAAAAAATTAAAAAAAATAAATACACGATGATGCACGATATTTCAAATTTTATTACTTCTACGATACTAAATCCAGGAAAATCGAATTCGTTCCACAGAAAAACCCTCCCTGAAACGCAAACGTAGTGCCAACTAGAAATTAGATCGAAATTCACTAAAAACCCGATCGGTTTGAAAATAAAAAAAATGCCGTTGTTCTCACTTTGTTTATGGAAAAATTGTATGTGAAATTTTGATAGATCTCATCATGTTTTAAATTAAAAATGAAATTCATGTTATGAAAACATCAACAACTAATAGGAATGAAGTAAAAGAAAATATTTTCTTATTTTTTAGCAATAATTAAGAAAAAGCCTCTCTGAACGTACCTAATAGACTGGTATCTCCCAAATACATCGGGGCCCCATTCTTTACAGGAAACAGTGGAACATCTTTTCCTAAATACGCTGATTCCAGACTAGTTATTACGTATCCCAATTCTTGCATGGAACTGGCAATGTCTCGATGTAATAAAATCGATTTCTGGAGGGCATCTTGAACTTTTAAACCCTAAAAGAGAAATCACGTAATCCTGTGTTTAAATGAAATGTATTTAAATAAAAATGGGCTGTTTAATTTAAAAATATTGCCACCGAAGTCCCATTTAAACGGATCATCCTATATACTAGTGTGAAAAGGAGCGCAGTTTAATAAATCGCTTCTCTTGTTTTAATATTTCTGTCTAAAATAATTACCTGAATTATAACTGAATCTGTGCAAGTTTTTATGAACCACTGTACAAAAAGAAAGCAATACATTGATAGTTCTGTAGTTGCCTACATCAAGAGTATGCAGCACCAGAAAATCAATTTGGGATTTTCGAAATGTTCGACTGTATTTAAATTTTATTAACCAACTATTTAAAAAATTTCTTAACAACTGTTATCTAACAGCAAATGCATTGAGTCAAAAGTCAAAGTGGATTTATTTAATGCACATGTTTTAATACAATATTGTTAATGTGTTTAATGAATGTACTTCGAGCTAAATTAAAGTTCTGTGACCTTATGCTCCAGAATCCTAGAGATACTTAACATCCTTTGTATATTTTTGCAACAATTTCTACTAAAAGTGAAAGCTGAAAAACCCAATTTTAACATACCGTTTTCGATGGGAAAGAGTAATGTAGTTAATTTTAGAATGATAATATTTCATAAGAAACCCGGCTAGTTACATATTATTTTATTTCCTTGTAAAAATAAAGATCATATCATGTATATATTTCTAAGAAAAATATTTTTGGAATTTCTAAGATATTTTCGGCATTTTCGGTGCCCTTTCTTAGACCTTATAAATTGTATATAATATGAGGCAACACCGAATCTAACTAGACTAGCTGGTCAGGGTTGTTCCTAAGATGTTTTTGGCTGTTGAGTTATAACGTTCGCCATTGAACGAATTTTTTTGAACGAATCAGGTAGCTGAATGTTTCAAATAAGTGACTCACTTTGTAAAGTTCCGAATCTCGTTCATCTGGCTATTTGTTTGGGGTGGAACAGCCGACAAATTCGATAGCAGCGGTTTGTGAACGAGGTTGATCTAGTTCGCATCACATCACACAAACACTTTTACTATATGTGATTATCAACACGTGACATGTTTTGCTACACACTATCTTCTTCGAACATTACTCTTCGAGTAGTCCGAAGACACTACTATGTAGATAAAGACATCACATCTTATGTGGCAATTTTAATTTATGTAAAATGATATACAGGGCTGCCCATCTCAGATGACTTGGTCTCTAGAGGTTAAATTGTCATCTCTTTTTTAATATAAGTAGCATATCAAAGTTACATTTATTAAGGGTTACTGAGAGGGTCATCAACTTCTTCAGGTGTGAATGTAATCGACATAATCAACTGAACAACACGTTGCAGTTTTAAGATGATTTAAGCTATTCATATTAGAATATTCTATCATTTAATATTATAGGGGGTGTACACAAATCAGTGGTATATTTGTTCAAATACAATCATAAATAAATTGGTTATTTAAAGTGAGACCCACAGTATATTTTCACAGCAAAAGGAAATTTTATTGTAAGCAAACTATTTTGACACTGCTTTGACAGACATAAGCGAAAGTTACTCAACAAGGTATTGGTTGCCCTTAACGACAGGATGTAAGTCAACTTACATCCCTAGGGAAATAATCTAAAATTATTACAAGTAGCTTTAATTTTTGATTTCATCAACATATTACAAAAATCCAGTGATATTAATTGAAATGAATATTAATCGTACAATTATTACAATTATTCACATTATTAACAAAATTTGGAAACACGTTTTCTCGTTTCTTCTCGATGTGTATTACATTTTTTGACTCCACAGATCCTTCATTTCTAACCAATGTTTCTGTCACTGTTGAAGCACTGCAAGAGACTTCTGGCTGGGTCTTATTGTATAAAATTTCATTCGCTACTTCCTTTTTATTATTGAGGCTCTCAGCTACGTAACTTTTCGCAATAGTAGCGGATTTCCAACCACCATGCCCCTTGATAGCTAATACATAAACTCCAGTATTTGCTAATAAAGTTGCCGACGTTCTTATAAAAGAGTGTCCAGTATACATTTTGAAGTTCTTAAACTTTAGAAATTTCGCAATTTTACTTGGAATTGACGAAAACGTATTTTTCCCAAAAGGCTGGTTTAAGCACTTTCCATTTTGATATCGCATACAGAAGCGCGGATTAATAGTCGACAAGTGGGATCTTGTATCAATGTACTTTTGAATTATTTTGAAATGACAAACCTGAGTGTAGTCACTTTTTGTCACTGTAAATGTACGTGACATTCCATTTTTGGAGTCAGGAATGGTCACAATTATGACTTCTTGACTTATTTTCACATTGTCCATTTTCATTTCACAGAATTCATTAGAACGGCACGCTCCAGCAACTCCCATTAAAATTACGACCTTCATCAATAAGTATATATCATCGGGGGCTTCAAGCACGAAGTTATTCACATCCCTGTTAAACACATTCGATTTTTTGGGTCTATAACCACCATTTTTTCTTTTCAAAAATGCTCGAAGTTTTGGATACTTAGAAATATCTATATTTTCCTCTATAAAAAGGGTGGACTTCAACATAGAATACTCACACCATAAGCTTGATGGGGACTTCAATATAGCACTTTTTTCGTGGAAATACGCCAAAAACAAGGTTTCTGAGACTGCAGTAGCCGTCTTGCTTTGGCACCAATTCTTAAAGAATTTATATGCTGCTTCATACCTTTTTCTCGACTTTTCCGGTAGTAGAGATAAACAAACAATATTCGCTGATTCTTCTTTGTCTGAAACATCCTTTTTGTGCACACAGAATCAAACAATTCGATTTCTTCAAACTTTTCGCTATGAATTGTCAACTTGACGTTGTTGATAAAATAAAAACTGCTTATGTTGCTCTGCCAATGGATCACGGCTGCCTTCATAATTTAATGAGAATCCTATCGAATGTAATGATAATGAAAATACAAAAATGTATCCAGCATTTTCTTGTAAACATACAATACAGGGAGGGGGGAAAATGTTATATACTATATGGGATGTAAGTAACGGGTCTTGTAAACAATTAAACCCACGGAATTTGATAACTTTTTAATATAAAATAGTTTTACCTTCATTTAACTGTTTTAAGAAAATAAAAGAAATAGATGAACCACTTTTTCTATTAAAAAAAACAACAAGAAATTCGATATTTTCACTGTATTCCATTGCGCAATATTCCTTAATATGATAATTTGAAGAAAGACTATCTTGCATTGTTGCCAAACTTACATTATTGTATTGTATTAAATTTTTCATGTTTGTCTCCCGACAGTAACGCATTTGGATCCCTGTGCCGATCCCAAATATTAGACTTTCGCCAGTGATGTACTTCGCTGTCGTTCGCCCTTTATATTAGGGCGTTAATTACTTTCGCCAGTGATGCCCTGCGCTGTTGTTCGTCCTTTAGGGCTTTAACGATAGCAGCTGTAATTATGTTTAAAAACGTTTAATAATGTCTAATATAATAATTACCTCTAACTTTTAGTTAGAAATAATAATTTTGGTGATATAAAGCATTATAATATAATAAGTTTTTACGTAGTTCATAAATTAAGTTTATGAAAAATATGTTTTAGTGATACGCCAAAAACAAGTTCGGTGCAACCTTCCGAAACCTTAGTTTTTTTGGATATAATTTGAAAAAGTGCCTCATCCATAAATTTTTGTGTATAGGAATTATTAAAAAAAGGTAATCTTTCAAATATATATTTTAAAATTGTTAAATTCCATGGGTAAAATTCTTTACAAGAGCCGTAAGTAATCTTTACCAGTCGAGGACGAGTTTGCGCCCGAGCGATAGCGAGGGCTGCCAAAAAAGTTCGAGAGTATAAATAACTATATTTCCCTGATCTAACTACTTAGTTAGGGTTCCCTATACCTTACATGCAATAGTTTTTTAGTCATTTCTATGTATATATGGTTTATAATAATAATAATAATGATACAGTTGTAGTTTCTTGTTCAGTTTTCGCCCCTATCTATCCCTCTCATACTTTTCAAAGTTTATAATTAAAGAAAAATCTGTTATTGTTGCCAATTTTGTATGCGTCTAAATCAACATGGTATTTCAGTGTTATTTTGGCTTTTATTAATCACTACATTTAATAGTTTTTCTTCAATAGTTGGTAAAACGATTTGAGATCAGTTTAAAGTCATTAGCCACACAGGGGCTGATCTAAAATGATGTTGAGGGTGGAGTGACAAAAAAAAACGTGAGGTCTTGTTTTTTTTTGTTTTTTGGTCGTCAAGTGCTATTAATGTGTTGAAACAAAAAGGGTGGATTTATAGACTCGATTCAGGGAAGGGGCATATATTGATACAGTGATGTTTTATACATGATATTGTAACACCCAGTGCTTTCGCCCCCTTCTAAATCAAACACTGATAAGCACACCATTTAGCGCAACAAATTGTATTTCAACCTGCACGAAAATGAAACAAAGGATCTGAAAGAAATCGTCTCTAAGCTGTAGGTAATATCAAAAAGATAAACTAGCAAGCTATTTTTCGTGGCTCCTGGAAAACTTCCTTCCTACTGGTGGCAAAAAGTTTATTTTGCATATTATCTAAAAATACCTAAATCCTAATCAAACTTTATCCCGAAAAAATCATGTTTTCATTGCAAATTTAAGTTGATTTAATAGTCGATAGACTAAGTATCGGAAAGTGAAGAATCTGGTGACACTATTTTTCGAGCTGTTTATTGTACATCCGTAATATTTATATTTTTGTTATTATAATAATATATAATATATATATATATATATATATATATATATATATATATATATATATATATATATATATATATATATATATATATATATATATATATATATATATATATATATATATATATATATATATATATATATATATATATATATATATATATATATATTATATTGTTACTTGTTCTTTTACGGATATATTTTTTAGTTGTCTTTTAGTTGTTCAGAATGAACAAAAATTTCGCCTTGTACATCCATGTAGCTACTTTTCGTATTTCAGCCATTATCATCACTGTCTTCTTACATACACTCTAATATATTCAGAGATGGATTTAGAGCGTACTCAGTAATACGAAAATGTAACTTATTTTTACACGTGTAAGGGCCAGTATTTTCATCCCCAAATAACTTTATTCTTCGAATATTTACCATAGAAACAATTGTTGGGGCAATTGTAATCATGGAAAATATCCAACGAATAAAATTATACGGAGATGAAAATACCAGCCCCAAGCACCTTAATATAAAAAGCGACGACGAAAAAAAGAAAGTAACTATTTCGTTTATACGTATTTAACACTCCCCCCCCCCCATGACATAATTCTAGATCCGCCCCTGCTAATATTATTGCGCTATTGTTTCAACAGGGGTACTAATAAACACAACGAGACCTTGTTTATTAATCTTATTTAAAAAATTATAATTTAAACAATTTGATCTTGATCTCATACGCCGTAGAATAATGCAGAATTATATTTCTGCTATTAGACCTAATAACTTTATTTTAACATATTTTAAAACAAAAATTAACATAGTATCACTTTGAAATTGGCATCAACAACTTCTTTTTTCTAAAGATTTTAGCCACTCATCGTGCATAAATTTAGAACATTTTGAACAGGCCAAAATAAGTCAAAAGATAATTTAAGATGTAAATAGAAAAACGATATAAATATCAATAATAATTACAGACAAGCGCATTCAGAGCAGTAACCTGCAAAAACAAAAATCAATCCTTATTATTTTTCACCCAGGTGAGGACAATAAGAAAAATAAATAAACTTCGGCCATGAATGGCTTCTTTCAAAATAAATAAATAAATAAAAAGATAAATTTGGCTCTGTTTCTGAAATGCACTAAAGTGCGAATGCCATGTCTGGAAAATAGAAGCAGAAAAATAATTGAGGGTATCCAAGAGGCCACTATTATCTTGTAAAAATATCTTAATAAACACATATATTTGGAAAACAACTATAACAATGGCACTGAAATGGGGGAATCAAATTTGAGTTAATAAATCCTAAGACCTTTTGCGAATTCCCGTTTTCTCCCTTTTTTTCTCAAGTCATTTTCTCATCTTCAAGACCACGTCTTGCATTTATAGGTCTCGTTCTTGTCTCGGTCTCGGCATCTAAAACGAGACCGAGTCCTGCCGGTTAGAATCGAGACCGAGACTAATTTATCGCCCGATACCAAGGTAACGAGACTTTCGGTCTCGATCTCGAAAAAAAAAATCTATTTGTTCAATTTTCAAAACAAATTTTTCTGGAAAAATCGCGGACCAATCAGCAAAAAAAAATTGGAAAATCTAGAAATTCTAAGGGAAATTCCGTTTGTTTTAAATGTGAAATAGTTTGAGTTATTACATTTTTAGTTTCTGCGAGGAGGTATGTAGGTACATATAATTGACTTAGTTTGAGCGACTTCCAAGCATAAACAGCAGATCGACATTTTTTAGTTTTGAAAGTTTATAGAAGTATAGTGTAGTTTAACTTAGCATTAATCGTTTTCACTTTCCTGCATGGTTTAATTACTAAATCATTCTCGTCAAACCGGAAGTTGATATCAAACGATAACAATAATAGGAACGAAAAGAAAAAGGTAAAAAGTGCAAATAGTTTCACGAAATTTAAACTGTTTGAAAGCTACGTCCTTTTAAAGATAACAATGCCGATTTTAAGTTGTTTATTTCTCGAAAATCACTCAAGAATACTCATGATAAGTATAGGATATGCTACATAAAAAAAGTCTTGACATTTTTTCTAAAATCTAAAAGGAAATAAAACTACACGTATCATTAAAATAGGCAATTAAAACAATAGTGATATAAATCTCAGATTTCAGCTAAGTGTAATTAAGTACATATCTATACTGACTTATTACAAGACATCATGCGTAATAAACACAAGGACAGTTATTTACTATTCTTGTGTAATAAAATTCTGTTATTAAGTGAAACTGACTTGTAAAAAAAATCAGAATCTCAAGACCGAGACCATGTATGGTATCGGTATCGGTCTCAACGTCAGGACCGAGACCGAGATCGAGACCAAGGTTGTTTTTCAAGACTCGCTCTTCGTCCTGTGCTGTGTCCCTTATTTGCATTCATATATAATAATGAGTTTGTTCATTTGATAGATAGTTCTGTAAGTGTATATAAGCATCAAATGGAAAATTTTGGAATCATTTATTTCCTGGCTGATGTCAGATTTTTAAATAAATGAGATAACGAGATATATTTTTGATAGAAGAAACAAGAAATATTAAAAATACCAGAAAAATAAATCAGAGACTTAATAATTAGCAGAATGATTTTTTAATGGCAGAAAAATAACATTCGCCGATAAAATTGTTTGTATACACACACATATCTTAAATAAGTTACTACTAAAAGCAGGAATTTTTTGTTGAGGTAATCCACGGGAGTATCATTATTTATTTAAAAAGTTAACGCTGAATATGAATTTTCAACTTTGCTTCAGCATTGTGCACATTAATTATGTAAATATCAAACGTATTAAATATCACGGTACAATTCAGGTGAAAAATAAACGCAGGTAATTGAAATTTTAATTTTTATTACTTCTCAAGGTTCCCATTTTATATCTCTGGAAGTACTTTTACGCAATTGTTACTTTAAAACGTACGAAAATAAATTTACCTGCCACTATTTAAAAATTTATTATTCAAATTAACACAACAGTGGAGCCAAACATGATAAAAAATGTTGATCATACAAGCATTCAATATTTAACTTTAAAAGACTATTTGCTGCATTTTTGAATGGCCCACTCTTTATAATTGAAAAAAAAATAGGTAAATTTCCTTTACCCGGACGTTCCCACGTTATGAATCTTTCCTTTTATTAGGACTAGTGAAATATAAAATATAATTCAGTTTTTTGGCATACGTTAAAATAAATACAAAAAGTAGTTTTTATATTAACACAAACCACCATTTTGTTACGTCATGTTGAATTCGTACCAATTTATCCCTATATAACATTTAATTTTTAAAATTTAAAGTCAATTGAATAAGATTACTTGATTTTTTAAAAATTTTATTTGGCCGCCATTTTGTTCGGCTATCTTGAATTCGTACCACAACTTTACCAGTTTACCTCTATATCACACTTAATGCTTGCACAAAATTTTAAATTAATCTAATAAGTAGTGTTTTTAGGCTGGTTTTACGGGTTTAAACTGGATTAGTTTTTTCAGTAATAATTTTTTTAACATTTCACTAGTCCTCCATCTTATTCAGGCATATTGGATTTTTACCAAAATATCACCAGGTCATACCCATATGACTCTTAATTTTTGTCCGAAATTTGAAGTCACTGATAAGTAGTTTTTAAGCTATGCCGTGAACTGAACAGACAAAGCGACAGACGGACTGACGAAAGTGATAAAACATATTTTTTGGAATCTAGAGACTCTAAAACATCAAGATATGTAAAACCTGAGAGGGCGATTTTTTTCACGATTACAAATATTTTATTTAGCCGCCATTTTGTTCCGCCATCTTTTTTTTTTTTTAGTTTTACTAGTTCATCTGTATACCAGAATTATTTATGGCACACAATTTGAAATCAGGGCCTTAAGTAGTTTTTTCCGGCTGAATTTTACCTGTCGAATCCTACATAATACTTCATTTTTCTGCAAAATTTCAGATAAATTAGTTAAGCAGTTTCTTAGTAAAGTAATACTTTTTTAAATATTTCACTAGGCCGCCATTTTGTTTTGCCATATTGGATTTTTACCAGAATGTTACCAGGTCATCCTCATATGATCCTTAATTTATGACCAAAATTTGAAGTCATTCGGGTAAGTAGTTTTTTAGCTATGCCGCGAACAGACAGACAGACCGACGGAATTGAGAAAATATGTTTTTCGGCAATTAGGGACCCTGAAACGTAAAGATCTGAAAAATCTCGGAGGGATGATTTTTTTACTATTACAATACTTCCCTTTTCGAGAGAAGTAATAATGTAACAGTTTTTTTTTAGGACAAATAATATGAAAGATAATCTCAGTTGTGTGTGTTTTTATATAAACTATTTAACAATTTTTAAAGCAATCTTAAACATGAATAAATTTATGATTTTTGATATCTCAAACCTTCTTTGTATTAAAATTTTCTACACACAGCCCCCATATACTTTTCAGTTTTGTTCTAACAAATATTGTCTTACAAACATTGTGCATTATTTAATCGTATGCATAACGCAATTTAACTGTATACACTAAGCCATAACGACCCATTAAAAGTGATTAGCTATATACTTAATTGAAATTAAGGCTTATTTAATAAACCCATTATTATATCAACTCAAAAGTGAAATCAGTCGCCGGTTAAATTGGGTAGCGTAAGCACCGACTATATAAATAACTATAGAGTACTTATGCAATAATAATAGTTTCCCGATTTAGTAATTACTTTTTTTCCTACTAAATAGGCGAATAATACTGTAATAGAGTAAATTCAGTTAAATATCGTGAGATCGTCGTGCATGTCATTACAAAACATGCATAACAAGCATTTTATATGTAATTATAGCACTTTTTAATAGAAATATTATTTTGGAATTTATGGTAATAATAACAAATAGTGTATCGTTTTAAATGAATTTATCCCTGATCCCGACTTAAAAAAATGTATTAACGTTTACTGAAAAAGTATCAAAACATATGACTGGAAATGTTATCTACGCGCCGCCACTGTATAAAGTAAATAAAAGTTGAATTTGTTTTACATGCCGATTTTCTATTTCTTTTCTTCAGCTTTTTTCATCCCTTAGCTTTAACCCCCTAGCTGGAGGAAAAAACACCCTCCCGAAATTTGAATAGGGGAGAGGGGTCGTCCCACACCTCATTTCAAAGGTTTCATCGAGTTCTTTATGACCCTATAATTTCCCATTATTATTTTCAACCACAACGAAATGATAGCTTGTAAATATTTGTTAGAGATTTGAAGGTCTGGATACAAATAGATTTTTGTTTTCTACGTTTTTGTAAAAAAAATCGAAGAACTCTCGGACTCGTCATTTTCTGATTGGAGGGGAACAAGTTTTCTGCTTTGGTAACTTCAACTCCCTAACGGAGAGAAGCACAACCCCCTGATTTTCGATAGGGGTGAGGGGTGTTGCGATACCTCATTTTGAAGGTCTCATCGAATACTATCCGACCCTAAAATTTCGCGTCAACATTTTCATCGATAACGAAATGTAAACTAAAATAGTGAAAGAGGCAACGTGTTGCTACTTAATAACCAACAAAAAGGCTACTTACTTTTGTGATCAGTGTATTAAGTGCTGGAAATGACCACCATTCACTTCCATTCAGTAAAATAAGGTGTGTTCAAAATCGTATATTTCGCAATATTTCGGGTGTAATTTGACGGCATTTATTAATGATACTGTTTTGCAAATCATCCAGTGATTTGGGCTTTGTAGAATAAATCTTAGATTTCCAATGACTCCACAGAAAAAAGTTCATTGGATTCAGATCAGGTGACCTGGGTGGCCACTCAATATATCCCTTTCCTACAATACAGCTTTGAGGAAAATTTTCATCTAGAAATTGTCGCACAGGTTGTACGAAATGAGGTGGTGAAGATCGTATGATGCTCTTCTTCATTCACTAAGGCTGGATAAATAGCATTCTGTAATAATTTCAGATAAATTTTGCCATTGAAATTACGGGTATAAAAAAAGGCGGATTATATGATTTTCATAAATACCCGCCCAGACATTTAATTTTTGGGGATACTGAATATATACTTCACGAAATAGTCTTGGATTTTCATCTGACCAATATCGACAATTATGCCTATTTATAATGCCGTTAAGGTAAAATGAACACTCATCCGAAAAACAGATGTCGTGTATGTAGGTTTGATTATTGTTAATAATTTAACTGACCACCTTACAGAACTGGAGTCGACAGTGGTTCAGTTCCTGAATCAACCTTGTCTTAAAAGTATGGAACTTATGTTGTCTCAAGATTCTCCTGATTGTTGTGCGTGATACACCAGTTCGTTAAACAATTTTGTAATGTCCACCCTTTCCTCCACGGAATACGCCATTTTAATTCTACTAAAAATTAACAATAGATTTGACACGGTTGAAACGTTCTTAATTCACGATGAACTGAGGTAAATCGAGCACATGGTGCTTCCACAATCTTTTTTTTTGACAAAAAATTGACAAACATATAAATACTTCTCAAATGCCAGTCTGATAAAAATAATCCGTCGAGGAAATTCCACATTGCCTTTTTCACTATTTCAAGTTTCATTTCGTTATCGATGAAAATTTTGACCCGAAATTTTAGGATCAGATAGTATTCAATGAGATTTTCAAAATGAGGTATCGCAATACCCCTATTCAAAATCAGGGGATTGTGCTTCCTCCGGTTAGGGGGTTAAAGTTACGGAAATGAAAAAAGCAGACAAGTTGTTCCCCCTCGAATCAGAAATCGATGGGTTCGAGAGTTCTTCGATTCTTTTCACAAAAACGTAAAAAAACGAAGTCTAATTTGTATCCAGACCTTCAAATCTCTAGCTGTCATTTGGATGGTCAAATAATAAGGTGAAATTATAGGGTGATAAAGAACTCGATGAGACCTTTAAAAAAATGTATGTTACGGCCGCTCTCCCTATTAAAATTTCAGGGGTTATTCTCCCCACAGCTAGGGGTTTAAAGCTACGAGGATTAAAAAAGCTGCAAAATAGTTCTCCCTCAAATCAAAAATCGAGGGGTCCGAGCTTTTTTCCAGATTTTCATTTTAAAGACGGAAAATCGGGATGTAAAGTTTTCGTTGGCCCACCCTGTATATGAAATCGTTCCTTCAGAGTTTAATCAAAGAAAATAATGTCGCTTTTAATCTACTTCGAAAAAGAGGTAAAATACGATCTTATATATTGTTTTTATGTAGGTACATCGCATACACGCGATGGTTTGACCAATTTGACCAATATTCAGGATGTTACCGGATTGGTCTCATAGCAAGCATATTGACACAATGTTAAGAATGGCGGAATGACGCCGTTTTTAACTTTTTCTCGATGTTACATCAACCCCTTGCCAACCTGTTCAATGACCTTACTAAATCCTCTGGATTTCTTTTCTTTCCGCATATTCTGAAGTTTGTCCGATTACAGACTCCTATTCTGCTTAATCGGAGACTGCAGAATTCATGTCACTTCATACCATTTGGCACTATAAACCGCTAACAGGGATGGATTTCGGAATCCTATTTGGTTACCATGTACCGATCCTTGGAATTTTATTTTTCTTACGACTTACGACCTCTTAGCATTAATAATTTTTGATTTTCAAAATCCTGCGACATTATCAGACTGGAGATAGTGCGTACTCATAATAATTTTCCTAAGAATCCTGTTCCTGAGCTAAAAATAATGCAGAAAATTATTACTATTACATCCTGGTCTTTCAACGAGACTTATTCCAAGTTTCCGCAAAAGCTCCTTCCTCCTCCTCCTGATAAAATAATTTTCACAATGTGTCTCTCTTCCATCAATACGGACTATAGCAATTGCACGAAATTACCTTCAGGTTAACCTTGCCCGGAAAGAGCACAACAAAAGTCCTCTGGCCTCGACTCTATTGGCCTCTACTAAATATGTCCTACTTTGTCGGCACATTTATTTCTCTTGGGTCGTGATATGGAACCTGAGACTGTCAAAAATATTTCACTTCTTTAGTATCTAAATCCCGCGTCAACAAGCTTTCTTTTTTTTCACTCATAGCAACCGCGGTGTCTAGTACTTACGCTTCTAGTTTTCTTGATCTTCCCATGGAAAAAGTTGATGTTGATCCAATCCTACATAAACAAATAAAATGTGAACCATTGATAAACATCATCGACCATCTGTATGGGCTGAACAAATCTAAGATACTTCCAAAGATCCTTTATAGCTTACGCCATAGATAACTCATTTAAATGGGACGCCTTGAATCGATCCGGAGACATCAATGCTCGCCGAAACTATATTATTTCGTGCTGTAACCCTCGACTCGCGAACGGGAACGAGACGCGGCGTTTCCAATCACTAAATATTAGAAGAGATCTTTTAGTTAAAAGAGGAATAATGTATTTGGCTGTTAATCTTAGGGGTTGAAATTTGGTACAGGTTAGCTTGAAATAAAGTTTCTAGGCGTAAGCATACG
>JAUTXW010000671.1:0-42500 GCA_030620095.1 Kuschelorhynchus macadamiae | reverse complement strand
ATGTAGTGACAAAAAATACTTAAAATCAAGCGTAGAATTAGAATTTCTAAAAATATTCATACCATTTCATTAAAAAGAAAAAAGTTGGTTACTGTCCTGGCACAATGGAACACCCTGTATACATAAAAATATTATAAAAAAACATTAAATTAGGGTCAAATACTTTTTGTATTTAACTTTTTTT
This sequence comes from Kuschelorhynchus macadamiae, assembly GCA_030620095.1. Classification (NCBI taxonomy): domain Eukaryota; kingdom Metazoa; phylum Arthropoda; class Insecta; order Coleoptera; family Curculionidae; genus Kuschelorhynchus; species Kuschelorhynchus macadamiae. Next base: position 42,316 of record JAUTXW010000671.1, on the reverse strand, counting down.
TCTCAGTGTCTTATTTATTGAGATAAAGTATAGGAGCATCTTACGTGGTTCACCCTGTACGGGGTAAGTTATTATATTATGACCCCCACCTACAGGGTTATTTATTAACAAAGACAGAGAAGAAGTCTAAGTTAATATTATAATATAATGCAAAACTTACAGTTAAACCAAAATAATTGAAAAATGGGTTTTCCAAGTAGTCAAACTATATATTTTTGAATCAAATAAAAAAAAAAGCAAATTAATTTCTTATTACTAAACACATCGTAAAGAAGACAAGCGGGTTTTGTATAGTCAACAAAATTTAACAGAGACAATATAAATAGCAAATTGTCTTTGGCAAGTCTGCGGTCGCTACTCTCGTCTGTCGGCATTTTCAACACACTTGGCAACAGTGCGCGTTAATTTCTCGGATTAGAGGGGCCTGAACGTTGTCGTCTCTTGTTCGATCTATTGCCTAGCTATGTTGATCTATTATACTACTGATATGTGTGATGTCTTATGCACTAAATAAAATTTATATTTTATAACTATCATTTTATTAAATCTAGGAAATCTTATAAAAATTGCACAGATTCATTAAATAAGGAAGATAGTTTTAATAATTAATATTTTCCTGTATTCTGTGCTCCGAGAACTGCGGCGTTCTATATCACGCTATATTAAACAGTGTACTCAAGTGTAACAAAACTAGTAATGAAACCTGTTCGTATGCCGGCATCTTTTGTTACATACATGTGGCCGGGGTATCAAATATTGAGAGATCGAAAAAAACCCAAAAATCCTTTAATAACCTTAACGAACAACCTTTAGGGAAAATTGGCTCGTACTATACATACTTGCGTTGTAGAATCTTTGACTATTTGTATAGATTATCAATTTAGTAATAATTTGGAAATGGTTGAAGATAAAAGAACAGAATTAAATGGTGAAATAATGGATTGGTTAAAGGTTCGCAACTTTATTACATTACGGGGTTGGGTTCACCACGCTTGTTTAGTATAGAGTATAGGGCAACGAACCAGGGGACTCGAAAGGAGAAAATATTAGGACGAGCTTCGATTACAAATGATATGATTAAACTTCAGTATGTTGATTCTTTACGGTAACATTTTTTTTTGTTAGAAAATTCAAAATGTAGCATTTAAAAAGAATCATGGATTCTGGTATAAAGTATTTTTTTTGTTACCTGAATATAAGTATGTAATCTAGACATATACTCAGGTTTCTTCACTGGATGTAGAGTTATGGCTTTATGAACTTCTTTATTCTTTAAAGCTCCTGAATATGCCGCCTCTCCACTTTTGTTATGGTAAAATATAACTTGCATCTGAAACAAAAGATTCTAATCATATTTTCAAGAAAAAAGTAGGCAAGTATAGGTAAAGATATATGTGTTAAACAAATTAATTCTACGAATATCAGCGAATAAATATTAAATTCAATAAATTCTAGTCTATTATAATTGAGAGCAGCAGGTTAATAGATATCAAGGTTGCAAAAGTAAAATGATTAAGAATCTCGACGTCATAGTGTCAGTTAAACAATATAATAATGATAGAAAATTATTATACATAATATATGAATCATTTGGTTAATTGTCTTTTTTTAAATAATCTACTGTAAATATTTCTATCAATTGCCATAACAAGTCAATTGAAAAAAGTGATTTCTAGACCGTTAGTAGTAGTGGTATTGATAAAATATATTTTTTGGCATCTGGGGAGGCTTAGACATGAATATATGTAAAAACCTGAGAGGGTGATTTTTTCACGATTTCAAACATTTTATTTGGCCGCCATTTTGTTCTGCGATCTTCAATTAGTAGCACAGTTTTTCAAGTTTATCCATATAATACAATTAGTTATAGCACACAATTTGAAATCAGTCCATTAAGTAGCTTTTTCAGGCTGAATTTTTAAATATTTTATAAAGTTCCGCCATCTTGGATTCGTAACAAAATTTTACCAGTTGATTTCAACATGATACTTTGATGTTTGTGCAAAATTTGAGATAAATTGGATAAGTTGTTTTTTTAATAATAATTTTCGTAACATTTTATTAGGCCGTCATTTTGTTCCACCATCTTGGATTCGTACCAAAATGTTACCAGTTGACTCTAACATAATATTTGATGTTTGTGCAAAATTTCAGATTTACTTATCCGCCATTTTCTTCGACCGTCTTGAATTACCAGTACCACAGTTTTACGAGTTGACCTCTATACTACAATTAGTTATTACACATAAGTAGTTTTTTCAGGCTGAATTTTTAAATATTTGATAAAGCCGGTATTTTGTTTCGTCATCTTGGATTCGTACCAAAATTTTACCAGTTGATTCCAACATAATACTTTGATTTTTGTGCAAAATTTAAGATAAATTAGATAAGTTGTTTTTTTTATCATAATTTTCGTAACATTTCATTAGGCTGGTCATACTGGATTTTTACCAAAATATTACCAGATTATCTTCATATGACCCTTAATATTTGATCAAAATTTGAAGTCAATCGGTTAAATAGTCTTTAAGCTATGCGGTGAACCGGCAGATAGACAGACACACCGATAGACGGACCGAGGGAGTTGATAAAACATATTTTTTGGCATGTAGGGACGCTAAAACGTGAAGGTATATAAAACCTAAGAGGGTCATTTTATGACGATTACAAACATTTTATTTGGCCGCCATTTTGTTCGGCCATCTTGAATTAGTACCACAATTTTATTAGTTGATCCCTATATCACAATTAGTTATGGCACACAATTTAAAATGAATCAATTAAGCAGTTCTCTCAGGCTATATTTTTAAATATTTTATTAAGCCGCTATTTTGTTCCACCATTTTGGATTCGTACCAAAATGTAACCAATTGATTCCAACATAATATTTGATGTTTGTGCAAAATTTGAGATAAATTGGATAAGTAGTTTTTTTAATAATAATTTTCGTAACATTTTATTAGGCCGCCATTTTGTTCCACCATCTTGGATTCGTACCAAAATGTTACCAGTTGACTCCAACATAATATTTGATGTTTGTGCAAAATTTCAGATTTACTTATTCGCCATTTTCTTCGACCGTCTTGAATTAGTACCACAGTTTTACGAGTTGACCTCTATACTACAATTAGTTATTACACATAAGTAGTTTTTTCAGGCTGAATTTTTAAATATTTGATAAAGCCGGCATTTTGTTTCGTCATCTTGGATTCGTACCAAAATTTTACCAGTTGATTCCAATATAATACTTTGATGTTTGTGCAAAATTTGAGATAAATTAGAAGTTGTTTTTTTTTATCATAATTTTCGTAACATTTCATTAGGCTGGCCATACTGGATTTTTACCAAAATATTACCAGGTTATCTTCATATGACCCTTAATATTTGATCAAAATTTGAAGTCAATCGGTTAAATAGTCTTTAAGCTATGCGGTGAACCGGCAGATAGACAGACACACCGATAGACGGACCGAGGGAGTTGATAAAACATATTTTTTGGCATGTAGGGACGCTAAAACGTGAAGATATATAAAACCTAAGAGGGTCATTTTATGACGATTAAAAACATTTTATTTGGCCGCCATTTTGTTCGGCCATCTTGAATTAGTACCACAATTTTATTAGTTGATCGCTATATCACAATTAGTTGTGGCACACAATTTAAAATGAGTCAATTAAGCAGTTCTCTCAGGCTATATTTTTAAATATTTTATTAAGCCGCTATTTTGTACCACCATTTTGGATTCGTACCAAAATGTAACCAATTGATTCCAACATAATATTTGATATTTGTGTAAAATTTGAGATAAATTGGATAAGCAGTTTTTTAATAATAATTTTTTAACATTTCACTAAACCGCCATTTTGTTTCGTCATGTTGAATTTTTACCAAAATGTTACCTCTACATCTTCATATGACCCTTATATTTTGACCAAAATTTGAAGTCAATCGGGTAAGTAGTTTTTTAGCCATGCCGCGAACAGATAGACAAACAGACCGACGGAATTGAGAAAACATGTTTTTCGACCTATAGGGACGACCCTGAAACGTAAAGATCTGGAAAAATCTCGGAGGGTGATTTTTTCACGATTACAATACTTTCCTTTTACGACGGAATTACAAAAATAAGTGGAAAACAAAAGAAAATAAAATCAAATGAGTTCTTTTCTTTGTAACGTAGCAAACAACTTTTATATACAATGTATTTCTCAACTGTTAACTGTTACCCAGAAAAGAAATAGATATCTCTTTTTAAGTTAATTTTTTGTTTAATATCGATATAGCAGATTTTTGACTTTTATTCGACATTTAAAAGTAATTTGTGCAGGAACGGTACGGTTTCGAAAAAATTTTGACCTGAGGTACAAAAATAAGGGCGAGCTGCATGCCTACTGTGTTCTAGCGAAAATGTGTCTGGCATTATTTTTTCATTAGTTATTGTTCACCTCTTGAAAAATCAGCCCCTTATACTGATATAAACTCATCATTTTATTTGAAATTTACATATACACCCTTGCATTGTGGTTTCATCGCTTCCAGATGCGGTTTCCATCGCGGTCAAAGTACACAATTTGTATTTCTACAAAACTTGTCCATCTGTAAATGAAAATGAAAAAAACACATAACTTACTTTACTCTTATCTTTTTGAAAAACCCCATTCGTTTTATTTTATGCAAATTCCAGTCCCTGAATTGTCACTGCAATGAATGGCGATCAAGGTATAAGGCTTAAAATGTTTACAAAAGAGTGTATATGTACGAGATATTCTGTAGAGATTTACTAGATATCATGTTAGGATTAGGAACTGACAAATTATTTATATTGGACCGATTATATCAGTTCAAAGTTCGGACGTTTTGTGGATTAAACACAATTTGAAATGAAACAAGATAAAATATTATCTTCCGACAATCGAATAGTCAGAAAAAATAAACTTTCGATAGTTTTTACATCAGACTGGTAATAACGCGAGTTGAATCGTCGTAGGAAAATAAACTTTTGGGAACCGATGAAAATTGCTATTTTTCTAAAGATATCCTTGAACATGTATACTGAGGTGGGAGTTCTTTTAAAAATAACGTAATGTTCATAAAAATATAGTTACGGTAATATGGATATTTATTTTATTAAACTAATGTTTTAGTATTCTAAATGCTTTTTGGATTTTCAGCCAGGGTCATTAAGAAAAGATTGAGACGGTTTAAAAGTCATTAAACATTAAGACACATTTTTTGGTGTCTCATCAGACCCCGTTTTAGCTTCAATTTATGAAATTAATCTTTAACTACGCGATATAAAGATGTAGCTTCCAAACTAACTAAATTTACGTCATAATACATACGTATGTATATATATATATATATATATATATATATATATATATATATATATATATATATATAAGTTAGTTATTGACTTCATCTGAAATTTTGTGAATAAAATTGCTTAAATTTTGATATAAATAGATTTTAAAGATACAGATTTTAATAAATAGTGGAATTAATATAAATTTTTAGTAATATTTTGTTCAAACCCCTAGCATAAGAAAGCACAGAACGTTAACTAGGAAAGGCAACCTCAGAAAGGCACAAGCAGAAATTATTGTTTATCTAAAAAGAGAAACAATTATAGTTTGTTAATTAAGGTTTTTCGTATCTACATCCTTTTAAAATCCTGTTTTTGTGTGTTAAGTTTAATAAACAAAATGTCTACAATTTTCAGCAGCTTTCCTCGATTTATTCTCAACTAAAGAAATAAGAATTATCCGCATTACAGAATAAAGAATTGATATGTTGTATTAAATTATGTATTTAATAAATTAATTACAATTATATAATTACATTACTCTGTAATCAAATTAATATTTGGCTTATTTTGGGAGTTATTTACCAATAATTGACTCCATGAAGCAGCCGCTACTGCTAGTTAAGTGAATTGTGAAAGGTCATTCAACTTGAGATGATTGCTGTCAACACCTGCTTGTGACAGGGTTTTTACGAATTGCTGCACTGCACACACCATTGAGTTTTTCCACATTCTGCCTTCACCCTTGATTCTTCCATCTATGCCAATAGGTTTGAAGCGCGTCACATTTGCGATGGCTTGATGACTTAAATATCCAATAGGGACAAGTATAACTTGATTTTCATGGCCTGTCATTCGGCTGAGCTTAAACTTTGCTATAGTTTACTGGTTCTTTGGCCCTAACTTAAGAACATTCCTAGCTTTTAATTCATATTCGGATTTAGAAAGTAAAAATGGAAAATGGTAGAAATAGAGAAGAACTATAGCAAGCAAATAACCCAAAAACATTTTATTCAGCCCTCCTATTGACGACATTAAGAGTGTATGATTATTTTAATTTTCGAAAGTTGTCTAGATTTGTATCGTAATACAAAACGTAAATTCATGTTTAAAACAATTGTTTCTATAGTGAATATTCATGTTTACAAATTCCCGTAAGAGGTGTATAATTTTCGCAAAATTGCAGAAATAATTCAGGCATGTATAAAAATGTGAAGAATGATTTTTTTTTGTTGAATGGATACGTTGAAATTAATAATTGAAAATTAACCTGCTATGACGTCGACTTAATCATTGTACTTTTTATAATAAATGAATAATTAAATGAAATAGTGTTCATTATTTTTATTCGGCGAATTCTCCACCGAATACCATTCGTACTTAAAAATTACCCAGAAAATTATGAACAAAAATATACCTGAAAATTACATTCATTATTTTCTGTTTAAAAAAATATTTTAACGTTGAAACAATAATGAAAATAAACTCATGCAGTTTTCAGGCAACACGCTTTTTCAGAATTTTCGGTAATTTTTATGCACGGTATTGCATAATTCGATTAAGCGTCAAAAATTACATCGAATATTTCACTCATGTACATATTTTCCCATCAGAGAAGTGCTATTATTGAAAAATTACAGCGCAAATACCACGTTGTCTAGGCAACATGCTATTTCCATTTTTCTAAACAATATTATCATTTGACAATACGAAACTTGTTTTGTTTGTATTGTAAATAAAAGACTCCGAAATCCCTAGCGACCCATGTTTTTTAAAGTATTTGCCAAAAATTCAAAGTCGAAATCGATGAAAAGATAGCGAGAAGCGAACCAAAAAAAAACATCGTAAAATCCAAGAACAGCATTTAGAGGCAGTTTATGTCATTTTGCGACCAAAAAGAAACACACGTTTGGGCAAGATACTCCAATATTCGAAAAAGCTAGGCCTATAATATACGCAGAGAAACGGCGAAGAATATAAAAACTGCATGGTCAAAGTTATTTGGAATGTTACGGCAAAATTGCCGATGGAGATGTATTTCAACAATTACAATATAATATAAATCCCTTCGAACAAATTAAATTTAAATCAGCCCGACATGCAAGAAATGCCAAAAGAAGAAATTTACAAGGTATCGACGGCAAACGTAATCGACGGCTTTTTGACCTTTAATGAATTGAAAAACCCATCGAAGCTTGCGACGAATTTAAGGTTTACGAGAAAAAGTTTTTATTTTGTTATCTTTTAAACTGGCTTGGAGAGGAAAAAAGGCGCAAGAGTAGAAAGAACTCTTTTAAAAGAAGAAACCGACTATCCTGGAGAAAAAATTGGTAGAATCGAATATAACCCTATCTTTTCAAAAACGACGCAAGGGAGTGGCCGCTGATTCAAAATGATTTAAATAAATGATAAAAAACGAATTAAATCCCAGCTTTTGCCTAGTAAGAATGTACCTGAAACTCCAGGATAAAAGAAAAAAGGTCACAAACACCCAATTATTTTTGACTCCGAATCCACACTCCGAATACACTCCGGTAACTGGTTTAAAAACACTCCCCTGGGAGTAAACGAGATCTCAACTTGGACAAAAAAGCAAGCACAGACATCAGGCCTCAACAATTCAAGCTGGCCAAAGCGGAGTGTCGGAGCAAAAGTTAATAAAAATAACAGGTCATCAAATGTAAAATCGATATCGAGTTATTTACAAATGGGATCAAGATCGCCGCCAAAAAATTATCGAAGAAATAAAACGTGAAAGAGCCGCCCCAACAGCAGATGCCTCCAGCTCCTATGACAAGCAGCATCAACAGGGGTTGTATCGCCACATCAACGTGGTCAAAAAACAAAAATGTGGTTAACAATTACCAAAACTGCAATTTTTATTATTCAATAATTATTATTTTTATAATAATATTTTGGTTCATAATATGTGTTCGTTTCAATTTTTATATAAATAATGATATTATATTTAATTTTTGTAAGTTACATGAATTGCAACAATAAATGTCAATTTATTAAGTTGATATGTAATTATTTTATTTTTAGTTAATAAAGTTTATGTAAATTAACCCTATAATTTTTAAGCACTCGTGGTATTACCCCGATGATTTTTTACTCGTCCTTCGGACTCATGAAATTATAAGAAAACACACATTCATAAAAAATTATCGGTAATTTTTAAGCGCTTGTATTTCCCCCGATAATTTAATCACATTTCTTGAGTGTTACGTGAATTCAACTAGATTGACGTTTATTTATTTGAATGTCAAACTATTTTCTCGACAAAACATGTTTTCTTCTTCCTACAACTCTAATTTCTAACTTTAGACTATTACAACTGAGTCCTAACACTGGAACCTGTGGTGGAAGATAGATCAAAATACAAGAGTTCTAACCACACTTCACCACAACTTGTTTTGTTCTGGACGCGCGTTTCGCTAACCAAGTTAGCATCATCAGCAGATGATATAAAATAAAGTTTATATAATCTGCTGATGATGCTAATTTGGTTAGCGAAACGCGCGTCCAGAACGTAACAAGTTGTGATGTTGTGCGGTTAGAACTCTTGTATTTTGATCTATTACAACTGAATAAAACAAATACTTCGCTGTTTTTCTAACTTATGTTACAAAAATAAACGATATGATTATATATTTCAAGAGAATGGCAAAAACCAATTAGAAGGCTGATTTTATTCGATTCATACAAACCCGATTATTGTCAACAAAACAAGTATTTTATGTGGCCTGTCTCAGAGTCAAAGTGCTGAATTTAAATTACTCTTATCGTCAAAAATGCAGCGTTTTGGTGCGATTTCTGAAAAAGATATCGATCAATTGTATGGAAGCAATTCTTAACCTAGAAAAGGCCCATACGCTATATCAAAATACGCCCATTTCGGAAGTCGCTCAAATTTTAAATGACGGCATTTATTGTAAGGAAACAAAATGGAGAAGAATGCAAAGAGCGTCAAGACGTTATGGAATATCACAGCAAAGTTAGTGATGTATAATGAATATTGTTTTAAAATAAATCCTTTCGAAGAGTTAGAATTTAAAGCGGCCCGAGATGTTAGAAATTCGAAAAAAAGATGAAAGTAAAAGAATCTTCGTATTTTTAACATACAATGAATTGAAGTACTAGTTGATAGTCGCCAAGAGACCACAACCGAAAGACTACAGAAAAAGGTATATTTGTGCTTTTTTATGAACCAACTTGGATGGTTGGCGAATGTGCAATTGCAAAAATATCGTTTTCAAAGAAGAAACGGACAACTGGTAATTCGGTAAAACTACTCCAGCTAGTCCTAAACAATACGCCTTATCTATATGGCTTGTTGCGAATAGAAATAATAGCAACTTTTGACCCATTACATTTAAAATATTCAAAATGCCCGACTGTTTCTAACTGTCAAGACCTTGAAATGTTGAAGGCCGATGTTTAAAAAGTATCCTGTTGCAAGAAATGAGATATAAAATGGACAAATAGGCAAGCAGCGAAAGTAGGACTTGATATCGAAGGAAAAATTCGTTGAGAGCTACAGCTCTGTCGAAGTTGACAAAGAGTGGAGTCGAAGAATAAAGTTTGATAAATATCACTGATCATGCAAGTTCCAGATCCATTAAAAACTATTTACAAATGAACTATTTACAAAACCACGGAACTATTATTGAGAAAATGAGAGAAAACCATCTACAGCAGTGCTGCTGAAAATGTACTCTGACGTTTCAGCTAGTAGTACCAGTGCCGACACTTTTTCCATGTCATCAAAAAACATAAAGTTATATATTATAATAATTATACTACCTATTGTAATTGTGACTTTAAATTTTTAATTTCATTATTTTGTAAATTTGTTAAATAAAAAAGTATTTTATTTCTGTAAGAATATTTTTATTCTGGAAATAGAAAACCACTCGTGCTTTTAGATTAACCAGATAATTCGGAAAAGGGCGTTCTAGACTAAAGAAAACCGCATTCGTTTGTTTTCTTTGTTTTTCGAGAAATATAAAAACAAACTCATGCAGTTTTCAGGTAATATCGCTTTTTCTGAATTATGGGAAATTTTGAAGGCATTACTGGTATTATATACGAAATATTTAAACATATATAGACAAAATTTTTATTAAAAAAGGATAGAACGGACTTCAAAAAATGCAATAAAAATTTATTTTATTCCACCTTGAAAATGTGACTTTATGAGGCCCGCGTCAAACTAATTTTTAATTACTTAATCACAAAAAGACATATATCGAGTTTCTACACATATACCACAGCAAATAGACGCCACTGTCTTTATTAGTTTGAGGCCGACCTCATAAATTCAAATTTTCAAAATGGAATAAAATATATATTCTTTACTCTTTGTTGCTTTCGTTTCGGTATATTTTTGAATAAAAAAACTTAATTTATCCTTTTTAGTTTTATTTATACAAGGTTAAAATTTCAAGGTCTAAACATAGGTTAAAATGTTGGACGTCCCTAATAAAATAAACCAGTAGCTACTTGGTCCATTGCATATGAAATTTTGCCAGAATGCCTGTATTATTATTATATGGAAAGCGCCATCTATACACATTTATTAAAAATTAGCCATACATAATGTCGAAATTTTTAAATGATGAGTAAAACTGAACTTTGCTCTATTAAAAACCGGGAAAACCATATGAAATACGATAATTTAATAATACCCCGTTTTCTTAGTGTTCCCTCCACCCCCGCTATACATTTCGCTCATTGACATAAGAAGTGTTTTCTGCCAGGAAAAAAGATATTTGATATTTTCAACACCCACTAGGATTTATAATAACCAAAATAATCTGACCAAAAAATAGAATCCTCCCCTCAGAGTGCCGCAAAATTATTTTTTTGGTTAATTACATATCATACACTAAATTTCCGGGCATTATTCACTGCACGGTTAAAATGACATAAACTATTTGTCTTAAATGTCACATTACAAAATGACAGTGACATACGCAAAACACAACTGGCGAACTAACAGTTTCAACTGTCAAGGCAATTAGATCTGGTCTAACTCTTAATCCTTTTTAGTGAATACGGAGGTTCAAATTTATCGCGGAAACTCTTAGATAGGAAAATATTCAAAATGGACTCATTTCGTTATTTTTGTCCTTTTTTCAATATTCTTGCTATGAAACCAGTCCGACACTACCCTGAACACTTCCTAAAAATTTCATTCAAAACGGTCAAACATCCCGGAGTAGTCGATGTACCGTAACTTTTTTGTACCACTAGTTAGAAAAAAGATGTAAATAGGAAAGTTGTAATGTCTATACATGGTGTTGCAAAAATGGCGAACAAAAAAATATGTTTTTTTTTAAATAGAATACCCTGTATATTTCTCTTCAGGACGAGTGATCTTTTTGTCCGATTACATAATATATAATTTGTCTATATTTGCTCAAGCCTTTCCCGAACTATTTATCTTTAAAAGCTGATTTAAATTTAAAAATCAGTGTTTTAACTACATGTTTTATTATTATTACAAATCTTAATATGTTTATTAATAAACACTTTTTAACTTTGTTGAGTATACCCACCATTCCTATTGATACATTCTTAAGTCTCTTTCTAGTTTATTTATTGCGTTGGTAATAAAATTTAAATTGTTCAGGTTAAGGTCGTTTGTGAATATAAAATTTCTGCCTTGAGCTCTTCAATATTGGCGCTCCTCTGTGCATACACTTTGTTTTTTAAATATCCTCACAAAAACGAATCTCAGGGCGTAAGATCTGGTGTCTTCGGTGGCCAGTGAATGGTTCCCCGGTTACCGATCTATGTTTCATATCTGTCATTTAAAACATTACTCACAGGCATAACATTGTGGGGTGAGGCACTATCTTGGTGTCATATTATTTGAACATAACGGCGAATTGAAAGCATTTCCAAGATAACCTCTATATTCTGATTTAAAAAATTTCTTAACTTTCGCCAGATAAGGGGAACCTTCATAAAAAATAGGTCCAATAATTTGACCGCATAGTATGCCACTGCACACACGTAGGGACCTGAAACTTTATTTCCAATAATTCTCATGGGTTTTCAATGGCCCAAAAAAGTGCGTTCCTACTGAATATACCCGCAGTGGTAAAAGTGCATTCTTCAGTCCACTATATTTTATTAAAAAAATATCAACCTTGTTCCTTCTTTCCTAACATGTTTTCAACAAAATCTCATTCATGCATTTTTATGGGCGTCTGCTAATTTTTGAACGGGCATAATTTTGTTGTTAAGATGTTGAGAAAATGGTCGTCAATGTAAACATCACCTTTAAAAATTTGTTTTTTTTTAATAATGTTATTTTTTTGAGTTTGTTATATTGTTACTCCATGCTATAAAACTGTTTTTACAAACTAACTGTTATTAGAAAACTCTATAAGCATTTTTATATTAGAAGATACCTATATGCAAAGTATCCAATTCTTTGTTAGCAATATGTAACATTCAACTGTTTATTATTGTTATTCATGACCTACTTAAATTATACATTTAATTTCGGAAAATTGTCATTTATTTGCGTGTTTCTGAGAAAAATATGTTTTTGAAAAGAAAAAAAAGACAAATTTTATAGTCCATAAATATACCGAATGTTCCATTTAAAAACATAATGTAGGGTACGATAAATTTTGACCTGACCCTGTATACTAATTCGGAATTGAGTTCTACCGGAAAAATTATATAAGAAACAGATTGACATTTTCGAAATGTTTTCTGATAGTTGAGATACGAGTGGTGCCTGAAAATGCAACTTTTTTAATTTAGCCTTGTATCTTAAAAAATAAAAGGGCTATGTTAATTTTGTTAACGGCATCTTTTAGTCTTAAGTCTATCTATAAAAATAACGTAGGTACCCCCCAAAAGTACCCAAAATGGGACACCATGTATATATATAAAAAATACATAGGCTGGAATCAATAATCTCCTTTTTTGACCTCGGTTAAAAAAGAATGCAAATTAGCGTTATCGGAATCTAAAACCTCTACAGCCCTCTAAAAAGTACAATCGTTTTGTTCAAGAACGCGTAAAATAGATTTGTTTTAAAATTGAAATAAACCGTTTCAGTACTCTGTTAATTATCGAGGCTGCATTGAATTTTTTTCGACGTTTTTATAGTTCTAGAAATAGATTTATTAGCAAGGTAATACAACCGGATAAAATTGGCGATATTTTGGAATTTTTAAGTTTACTCTTTGCTATTTTTAAATAGTACTTATGTTAGTTAACAGTTTACATCAAAATTTTGATTGTTTGAAATTAAAAACTGAAAAGATATTGAGGTAAATATTTTGTTCAATATATTATATTAGATGTACCTAGTTCATACTTTAAGCATGACCTGAAATTTACTGGATAATAATGATTTTAAATTATTGTTTTAAGTAAAAACGAGGTAGTTAAAAGTCTTTAGAAGGGGCAAATAGCAATAAAATAACAAAATAATAATTAATTCTGTTAATTCCGGATTTTTTAAATCATTATCTAGTGACTATTGAGTTCGAAACTATGAAATAAATAATAAAAAACCGTCTAATTCAGAGAAATGATATTTTTAATATATACCCAGAAAATACATTTATCTTATCTTTTTAGCAGAGTTCTAACTTTTTCTAATTACCTTCATGTAATCTTTCACTGATTTCGAGGCTCAATTAACAATCATTATAACTAAACAATTTTGATCACGTGAAAAGCTTATTAACAAAAAGCTGTAAACGATATTAATTTTGAATTGTACCGTCTTAGAAACTCAATAAAATAGAAATTGAGATGTTTCCCTAGAAAATGTCTGTTACAAATAGTAATATTAAATTCCTAGTATCGTGCAGTTCCAATTTAGGAGCTAGGAAAAACAGGTTTACCATTTTTCCCACAGGTGGAGAGCCGACCACAGAAATCTGCAAGAACAGCATATACTTAATTTTAAAAAGAAATATAAGATAGTTAGATAACAGCCCAAATCGAAATGCTTAGTATGCCGAATGGGACAAAATTTTTTTTATTGTCAATTATAGTCAAACTTCTTGACCCAGAGATAAGATATTCTTCTGAACTTGAAAGGGATTGTACTTTATAAGTTCAGTTGGTAGAAAAATCAAGTATACCACCTTGACGTTTACAGGTGTCGGGCATTTTTTTTTGCTTAGTCGAGTCAGGTACAAGTTATTCGCCCGTTTCTTGTTTTAAATTCACTGTGACGCGATCAATTTAAGAAAATCAGGGAATGCTGCACTCGTAACTTACTCTTATCTGGGCAAACCAACTTTTATGCGTCCACAAACGCGACTATCACAATTTACGGTCCGAAATTTTCGTAAGATAGTAATGGCAGTTGCTGAAATAAGGGATAATGCAATAATATTCAAATAAAACGAGATTTACTTCATAAAATAAACGCAACAGCAGTTTTCTTATTTTGCTGCTTCCAATTGTATAATAATTTAACTAAACTTAACATTTGTGGATCTGAAAACTATTTACACGAATTAAAAATACTCGTCGCCGTTAGAAGCTCAACGTCATTAATAGTACACATCTACCCAATTTTGATATCGAAATCATTTATGTTATTCATAAATAAGTCTTCTCTTTGATTCATGGATAGGGCCCATGTTAAATCCGTCACAGGTAGATTGGCGTAATTCGTAGCATTGTGGTATCTTGTTGATAAGCACTCGATTTTATATATTTGCAATGAATATTTTTCGTAATAAAAATTCGTTGTCCGCATATTTTCTGTAGCCCACGATTAGTACGTCAGATTTTACTTGATTTTTCCTTGATAATTTTCTCAGAGATAATATATTCAATTTGTGAATATTAATATTACAGTTGCTTTCTGTTTTCTTTTCGTGTTTTTATAAGTTGCCATATGAACGGGTCAGTTTTCTATTTATTTAATCATTACTAAAAATACAAACATATTATTTGGAAATGTATGTAAATCCTTTATACAGAGTACGTCAAAATATCTGCTACGCTTCCTGGAATAATATTTATTTTGTATTCTTCTTTAATTATTTTCTCATTTCGTTTCCTTTTCGGATTTTTACAAGTTGCTATATGAAAAGATCAGTTTTCTAGTTATTTAATCATTAGTTATTAAAAATACAATCACACAATACATACAATCATATTATTCGGCAACCTTTACACAGAGTACCTCAAATGATTTGCTACGCATTTAAAAATAAGATTGATTTTTTTATTCTTCCTTAATAATTTTCTCACTGAGGTAATAATATATACAATTTGTGAATATTATAGTTACTTTTCTTTTCAGGTTTTTACAAGTTACCATATAAACGGATCATTCTATTTATTTAATCATTACTAAAAATACAAACATATTATTTGGAAATGTTTGTAAGTCCTTTACACAGTGTACGTCAAAATATTTGTTACGCCTCCTGGAATAATATTAATTTTTTATTCTTCCTTAATTATTTTCTCATGTCGTTTTCTTTTCGACTTTTTACAAGCTGCCACATGAACAGATCATTTTCTGTTTATTTAATTAATACTTATTAAAAATAAAAACATATTATTTGGCGATCTGGCGATTACACAGAGTATACCTCAAATTATTTGCTACGCATCAATATTAATTTTGTATTTTTCCTTAATTTTTTCTCATTGAGATACAATTTGTAAATATTATAGTTACTTTTTCTTTTTGGGTTTAAGTTGTGATATGAACGGATGAGTTTTATATTTATTTAATCATTACTAAAAATACACATATTACTTAGCCTGCAGTAAACTCCTTTACACAGAATACCTTAAAATATTTGCTACACATCCAGGAATAATATTTATCCTGTATTCTTTTTTAATTATTTTCTCACTGAGATAATATATACAATTTGTGAATATTATAGTTACTTTTCGTTTTCTTCTTTGATTTTTACATGTTGCCACATGAACGGATCGTTTTTTTGTTTTTAATTAATCATTACTAAAAATACAAATGTTGCAAGTTCTTTACACAGAGAACCTAAAAATATTTGCTACGCATTCACGAATAATATTAACGTTCTATTCTTTCTTAATTATTTTCTCACTGAGATAATATATACAAATTGTTAATATTAAAGTTTATTTTTTCATTTTCTTTTCGAGTTTTTTCAAATTGCCATATGAACGAGTCAGTTTTCATTTATTTAATCATTACTAAAAGAAGAAACATTACTTGGCCATCTGCTGTTAATTCATCAACCAGTGGCGTATCTAGAATGCCCTCCTGGGTTGGGAAACATTTGGCTACAAAAAAAGCCTTCTTGAGGGAGGCAAATAACTGACTAAAATAAGGCTTTTTGTTCACACAACAACACAACATTCTTTTGAGTGAATAAAATTTGTGGTAATACTTTAAAAAATAATTTTTGCTTTAGAACATTTTGCTTGTGTTATTAACTCTGGGTGGACAACTATTGCCCCTTTTTCTACCCTTTGCCACGCACTCAGGAATAATATTAAGTTTGTATTTTTTCTTAATTATTTTTTCACTGAGATAATATATATACAATATGTGAATATTACAGCTACTTTCGTTTTCTTTTCGAGTTTTTCAAGTTTGCCATATGAACGGATCAGTAATCTATTTATTTAATCATGACTAAAAATTCAAACATTATTTGGCCTCAAAATATTTGCTACGCATCCAGGAATAATATTAATTTTGCATTCTTCCTTAATTACTTTCTCACTGAGATAATATATACATTTTGTAAATATTACTTCTCGTTTTCTTCTCGGATTTTACGTATTGCCATATAAACGGATTAGTTTTCTATTTATTATTATTATCTATTATAATTTCTAAACTACAAAAATATTATTTGGCATTTTGGCAACGTGATATTTCTGAATAACTACGCAGCTATTTCAGCTGTATAAGTATATCGATCCTAATCCTACATAATTCTCCTGTGTATTATCTAGCATATTTTCAAAAATATTTCTAAATAATGGTATAACAATCACATGTTGGATTAAATTAATATAGTGTTCAACAATTGGTATGCGTAGTTAAAAACGTCTAAGTTTGAAAAAACATATATTATCCAATGGAAAATAAAATGGGACATTTTGCTGATATAACATAGCCATGTTCAATTATAAGGGAATTTTAACCAATCAAAGTTGTATTTATTGAAGGATTAAAAAAAAAAGTCCCCAAAAAAAATTCAAAACTACCCCTTCTGACTAAAACCCATGTAAGTTCTTTCATCGACTCTTTATTGTGTAATGCAAGAGGGTAACTCATAGACGCTCACAGTACCTAGACTCTATTGGACCCTTGGTACAAGGACCAAGGAGACCCCCCTGGGAACATGAATCACCTTGCGTCATCAATAATTTTTTGTTCATTTGTCTCGTAAATTGTTATGGAAAAGGAATTTTTTACGTGTTTAGATAGAAATCCTGTATAAAATTGCAAGTTTCCTCTCGATATTCCCAGATAGGTCGACATTGCCGTCTTTTCGATGAGATAATTTGAAATCTCCCTAGCCAATTCACAGCTATTAGTTTTTCCAACAACTTTTTAAATTCACTATGGCTGTTTTGTTTAATAATATGTGCCCTATTAACTGATAAATTCCCAGCCTACACGACTAAACGTGCAAAGCATGCCCCTTTTTATGTTTTTGATATATCTGCAACAAATCGTATCTTCTTTTAAAAACGCTGTCATTTTAATCAGTTATATGTATCTACATACACACATACACATCTGCCTCCCCCCTCCCCGCTTCCTACCCGCCTGCCAGCAACCCTATCATCGGTTATCTAATACATGACAAACGCAGAGAGACAACATATTAATTGGTCACGAAGCACTTTGACAACATTGGTGCCTTTAAAAGTAAAACAGGGGTTATCTACGAAAAAAAAACACTCCAACACAGCAAAGTCGGCTCAATAAAGCGATACCCAAAAGTAAAAAACTCTGCATCTTTAGTATATACGTATTACAAATCTATGTACCTACAATATTTATGAGAACCTTTCGCATTATTGTGTTTTGGTATCAGATATTTTAAATTTTTAGCAAAATGTTAAAGCGATTATATCGGTATGTAAGTGAACATGAAACGCTTCCAGATAGACGACATTATAACTTATTACATTACTTTCATAGTATTATTTTATGAGAAAACTAAATCAACAAGTACTTATATATCATAAAGTATAAAAATATTCGATCAGAGTCATGACAGTCCTAAAATTAGTCAATAAAAAGTTTTTAGCAATTTTAGCCGAAAAACGAAAAAAATATTACTCCACATAATGCAAGTAAAAAAACAGGTGAATAAAATTACTCTTAAAGAACGTGAAACGCAAGTATCAAGCAAAGGAATGTTCTTCCCCAAGATAGTAATTGAACAGGTACTGGTAAACTATCGAGCACTTTATATTAACAACAGCAAATAAAATATCAGTAATTTGGTATCAATTTTCGTCCCCAAACAAGGTTATTATACTATCGATGCGTGTTTCTGTATAGAAATAAGCTTGGATTTTCCATTTATCGAGTGATGAAACAAAACTTATATAAACATTTAGCCGGTTTTTTATCGAAAAATTTGTAGGTATGTAATTAATACGAATTAAATATTATTTTGAGACTGGGTTTTGAAAAATGTCTTTAATAGATTGAGAATCTGAACAGGACAATAAGCTTGACATCAATTCAATCTAACCTTTATTACTTATAGTGAGAGGTTAGGACCGTTTAATCTATTCATCCTGAGGTCCCCTTGTTACAGATGGATACTGTTTCTGTCCACTTTCTTAAATACAATTGCGTGCTTACTAAATAGGGATAAGGAGAATGTATTTTCCTCTAGAATCCGACTAGATTTTTTTTCTTTGTACATAAATAAAAATATATACTGACACTAATTGTATTATATTATTCATTTATTATGTTCATTTAATATTATTCAGAGACGAATAAACAGACTTGTGAAAATTTAATTACTGAGGTGGGCATTTACATATAAATTATACAAAAACCCAATGTTCGTTTTTTTATTAGTTCACGTCTGCGTATGCTATTACTAAAATGGTAAAGAAACTATGTATATGTATAGTACTGTGTATGCGATAAATTTTAAAATATAAAATTTGTAACAAACAAAGTTATATTTTATTCCTATAACAGATTGTTTATTCCTACATTTTCAAGTCAACCCGGAAAAATCTAAATTAACAAAATTTCAGGGATATCCCAAAATAAGGCTTCCGGAGCGCACGGGCGATTTTTTTAACAATATTCGGATTTTTGTGGAAAAAAGCAAAGTTCCAAGTATTTTTCAAAAATGATAATCTTAAAATAACAATTTGACCTGACAATCATTTGCTGATGTTTTCTTTGCAGTACCAATAATTTAGAAAACGGCTCAAAAATTTCGAATTAAAAATATCCAGTTTAGTAATAATTGTTTAACTAAAAAAAAATGATACTCTGGCAATTCCAAATCTTGTAGCTCCCTACTGCACTCTTAAGAATGATCTGCCTATAGCTGAGGCTCACACTTCAGTATCTAAGTATGACAAATTTTTGCTCAAAAAAGATAAACTTGATCTATATAATTATCCATATGAAACCTGGAATGTGAATCTGATAGTAATTATACCCAAGCTTACTGAGTTTTTGTCACTAAATAAAAGTATCCTCAATAGTGAACTATAGCAGTATCACCACTAACTCAAAATTAACACTGACGGCTATAAAAATGACGTATGTAATTGCTTTTGCGATGCCCGAACATTCAGTAATACAAAAATTTAAGTGCAACAGTATTACCTCAATACTTACAGCCGAAGCTATGGCCATTTTAAAAGCCTTTGAGTACCTTATTAACGATGAACAAATGAACTTGTAATATTTTGGTAATAAGAATAATTTCAAAATTTTTGGACGTAGAGATAAAATGGTAAATAGCGGTCAAAAGGTAAAGGGAATTTACTGATGTTTTAACATATTTAGCGTATGGTACTTCTCAAAATAGGAAAAAGTTTTATATTAACATAGGTCCGAAAAAGGTGTTTCTCAGAGATATGGGGCGAATAACGTTTACATTATAACTCCCTGTTTATCCAGAACAAATTTACAAACCTACTTTCATAAAGAACTTGTTTCTTATTTTGGGATATACTATACGTTAAATATGTAAAAAACATTTATTTTGCGTATTTTGTTTTTCCTATATATTTTTTATGGGATTTGAGCAAAGTTTAACACCATGTATCTCGGAATCTTCTCGAACGATTTTATCGGGATAATGGTAACATTTGTTCTACAGTGATAATTTACCTAGTCCAGAAAGAGTTGGCGTTTAGAGTTCTTGGCATTGCGACTCCTATATAGTGATGAAACCATTTTTATTTTAACTGTACCCCATTAGATAAACTTATTTATCAAATTTTCACAAGCTCGTTAATTACCGAGTTTGGACTTTTATGATAAACACCCTGTATATTATAACATATTTCGATTTTACGCATTTCTTGCATAATATATATTATTCCAAAAATTCAAATACGTTAGAGATAATATCGTTCAAAAGTTGAAATATTCATATTTTCGAAGGCTGTAAAATCTAAACGGCTTGCAGAACTGCATCTTTCAAACCAAGTGTTTATGTTCTTTCTTGTAGTATCCACTTTTAGTCTAACAGAAATAGAACAGAAGCTTTTACGACTTAGGTGAATTAAGAAATCATGGTTCTATTATCATTCTATCACATTATTATGTGAAATAGGTCTTATATTATTAAAATTGAATCAATAATAGGATATTCGGTGATTCTACGTCAAAACTGACTAAGATATCGTTTGGATCTAAATGGTTTGTTCTTGATTGTTTCTACAAAATGTGTAGTGTTTCTCATATATTCCTGAGAAAATATTAAGAACATTTGAAAGATATTTACCAATTTTGTAAGTGTTTTGCACACGTATATATTCTTCTCCACTGCTAGTGCTTGCAATACGTTTATAAGGTTGGTTATCCTCTCTAGATTTTTTTGTCGAACCTGTTCGGGTTACCCTGTAGGTGCTGTCTCCCAAAAGTAGTTGTATTTTCTCCATTTAATCTGTTTTATCCATGACGACGGTGGCATGTCTGTAGTGTCATAAACTTTTGATCGCCGTTTTTTTTCGTGACTGGAACATTTGACTTAGGTGGCTTAGAATTTTTGATGATCTTTATTGTCTCATACCTTATTACGTCAGCTTCTCCTGTTGCAGTCTTCTGACTGTGGTTTCGACACTATGCCTTTTACGGGTATGCCCCTTGGTCTAATGGCGAAGGTTTAGCTTTTGGGTATTGTTCTACTGCAGTAAGGGCGATGGAAAACAGGTTGATTAGGGTGTTCTGTAACTAACAGATACCAATAGATACCTAAAGGAAATTCACATCATCATCCGACACAGAAGCAATCAGTTATTAATTATTTGGTGTAAAGAACCATAGAGCCTTCGGAAATTTACAATCGGAAACAGAGAAACTGAGTCCAAGCTTTAAGAGGTAATGATTATTGCCCTGAGTATGGCAATACGGCCAATTAGAATCCTACTCCACGACATGTCTTCCATTTATACACGCAACCACAGACAACCAATATACGTACATGCCAAAATTGGACAATGTTTGCGATCGCTAAATGACGTTATTCCTTATTTCCTAAGATATTACGCGTTTAATTAAAATCAAGTTTTGTTCTTCCCTACGTACATGGCACTAAAGAGAAAATAGGATGATTACTTCGGCGGTCCAACATACGTACAATCTTCAATACACATAAGAAGATTGAACACTGCTTACGATGCACGAAAGAGGTTGTAGCTTTTCAAACAGAAAGAGTATATAATATTCCTTACTCCTGTAGAAAAGTGTATATGGGAGAAACAGGACGATCACAATATCCACTAGACTTGAATGAGGTATTAAAAAGAAAAAATTGTTCAATCAACTGTAGCTGAACACAGGTCATATTATAAATGTAAAACAAACCAAGGTTCTAGCGTCAGCCTCAGGATTTTATAAACGCAAAATTAGAGAATCTATTGAAATTTTTAAACATAGAAAAAACTTCAATAGAGATACGGGTTACGGTCTACATCACACGTGAAAAGTTGGGTATAAAAGACCGACTGAAATCTCTCCGAGTTTATTCAGATGTTCTACGTTCATATTTCGTGGAGTCACTACTTCAGTGATGTCTCGTGCAAGCAAAGGCGAAATGTTGGATAGTAACTCCAGTTTGACACGGTCTAATCCCAAGAACCATAATTTCTTGACTAATCCTTAAATTTTAGTATCTTGTCTGCAGATGGATGGGGTGTTTCCAGAGTATCCAATAATTCTTACTACATCAGATATATTGTATTATCATTATTGGTTGATTTTTTCTGAATCATAAAAAACATATTTAATAGTCAACAACGTGTTAATATTAATTTAGCGCCTAACTATCTGCGGCTCTACATTCAAGGGCTGATATCTTTTAATTTCAAATGAATGAAAATGTAGACTCCAAAGCTATAACATTAAATACACATATTGCTTTGACGCGTCTGTTATCAGCTACGTTTCCACTATCAGCAAATAAAAGGCGTCAGGTACGACAATTACCAAACCGTTATTGACTTCCAAACACAATGTAAATTTATATTCTTAAGAAGTCTTAATTTGCGGGTAATTAAAGTTTTGATAACTGTTCTAAAAATAATTTAGATTATAAATGCTGTTGTCTCTTAGTTTTTAAATAATAAGTAAGAAATATGTTTTAAGGATCCGCAAGTTAATTCCTAGAGCTTAACCGAAATAAAAATGTAAGATGCAAGCACCTTACATTGTTTGCCTATTTCTTCTAGATAAGTTTTTCCCTCTTTATTTCCTTAGATAACTTGTTTCAGTATAGTATAGTATAGTAGTATAGCTTTAAATGTTGGTCCTAAATATTAGGATTTTTGTGGCTTATAATTTTTTGTTCAGTGTCAAGTTGCTTCTCCACTAGAAACATACACTCTTGGAGATTGACAAATGATGTAACTTAAGTATATTTTCTTAACCTAACTAGCTACAGACTTCAATCGGGTTAGTTTCGGTACGAGTGTAATACTAAATGGACTCCTTTATTGACTAAATTATTTTTTCTTGTTGTTTGATAGAAAAATTGATTGTGGATTTTTCGGCTTTGTGTTCAGGGTATGTAGTATTAATCCTTTTTAAAAAACAAGACTCTTCAATAATCAACACGTTTGCTATTTTGTTTATATCCTTAAATTCTTAGATATATTTGGAACCTATTTTTGATATATCGCTTAAGCAATGTAAATCCTACTCCAAGCCGAGACAATATCAAAATATGATGGTATTCTAGTCCATATTCAAATAGTTTAGCAGGAGAAGCCCTCTTTTATGCCGGTAGTACTAGATGAGTCACCTAAATTGGTTTTAAACAAATAATGAACACCTAGACTTTGAAAAACATTATGAATATACACCATCATACATTCTGTAAGAAATGATAAACCCCTAGAACAATTGCAAATGTTTAATTATTAATATGAAAATTACAATAGTAATAAAGCAAAGAAAAGTGACCTTACAGACGAGCAAAACCATCAGAATCAAATGTAATAAAAAAGTACTCAGATAAATAAGAAAAATATCTAGATCGTACGATAGAAATAGAAATAATATGGAGACAGAAACAAATGCACGTCTTCCCATTTATTTTAATATCTTAACACCAGATATCACGAATTGTAACTTAGTCTCTCTACACACATCTACCTTAACTTAATGAAATCACCACAAAAAGCAGTCATATTTCATTACATCTTTTCTCAGTCGTAAATAATCTAGTACCCTTGTCTTTAGCTCGTCTATTAGGAAATGAGCCAGATCTAAGCTGAGTATTTAAGGAACAATATAATAATAATAATAATAATAATAATAATAATAACAGCGAAAACGAGCCAAATACAGTGCTGTGCCATACGTATTAAAGCAGCAGTGCACACAGAATAAAGTTGCCATTCTTCCATTGGTTATCTTGTGTACAGACAACGTAACAGAAAATCTTAAAAACAAAATGTGTTGGTTTCTCTGAAGTATTAATAGCCGAAATTTAGAGATCGGCGATCCTAAGTACTTGCCACATTTTCCGCAATTTCCTAAATTATATTAGCAATTGATAGTTTTCAATTTTGCCTTAGAGCCAATGATTACGTCTTTAGCTGAGCCGAACCAAATTAATTCAAGGCCCAAACACAATAATAATAATAATTTAGATTATTTAAATAATAATAATAATAATTTGAATCACCTCGGGCAGCTACAGTTAGCCCACTTTTTTAGAACAATTCAAAAAACTTGCATCCTGCAGACTTGTTTTTTAAGGGATGAATTTCTTACCTAAATGAGTATAAAACACCAACAACAAAACATCCAAAGCTGTGAAATCGAAATAAGCTAATGCTAAAAACCCATCAATGAAATAATTGCCGTATTAAAGAGTAAAAGGGAGAGGCTTTACTACACACCGGTTTGGACAGGAATTCAATAAACATTTGTCCAGATCCTGAGACAGCCTGAGAACGGAAAACTACATGAAAGTTGCAAAACGGAATGTAGTCGATGATGCAACGAAACTTTAGAATCTATCCGACATCCACGGGATGTGATTACCTGGCACCAAGATACTACTTTTGAACAAAATGGCGGGAATCCTGCATCAGAAATAATAATAATACATTTTTATTACTTTGTCTTTTGGTAACAATGCAAATGGATTAAATTGTCTTGAATGCAAACATTTTTATTTGAAGATAGCTCTAGATGTAATTTCTCAGACAAAATATTCTCTGTAATTTAGTCATCATTTTATGGCCGGGTTTATCTGTTTTTCGATAGTCGGAGAAGTACAAGAGAAACTAAACACGTCTTAAGTGATAAGCGTCTAATGTGTTTAAACGGAAATATAAACAGTTTTCAGAATTACTTACATGGTGGCCGTCGGGTTAAGTGGCCTCGACGCAGAGGTTATTTGCCGAGGGATTAAAAATATTAGAAATTAAAACCTTTATGACACTCTATAAAATAAAAACATTATCCTTAACAAGTATGTCCAATGAGCTGGGACTGAAAATAGGAAAAAAGAAATTTCCTTTATAACACATTTAAAATTATACCTTTAAATCAAACATTAATATAAAACATAGTTATAATTATTCGTGTTTAATACACTTAAATACATCATTCATACATGTAAAATACATTTCCCTTTTACGTTTTTCATTGAGCTGATTTTTTGAATATTTTATTAGGCGGCCATTTTATTTTGTTATCATGAATTCATACCAAAATGTTACCAGTTTGTAACATTTAACTTTTGTACAAAATTTCAGGCAAATTGGATGAGTTTTTTTTTTAGATCTATTCAGGCCGCCATATTGGATTTTTACCATAATATTACCAGGTCATCCCCATATGACATTTAATTTTTTTTTAAATTTCAAGACAATGAAATAAGTAGTTTTTGAGCTATGCCGCGAACTGATAGACAGATCGACCGAATTTGGAAAACATAGTTTTTAGCATCTAGAAACGCTTAAACGTGAAGATATGTAAAACCTGAGGAGACGATTTTGCAAACATTTTATTTAGCCGCCATTTTGTTCCACCGTCTTAAATTCGTACCAGAATTTTACTATTTTATCTCTATACGACAATTAATTATTAAGTGATTAAGATAAAGTGATTTTTTCAGGCCGGATTTGTAAATATTTTATTGAGCCGCTATTTTGTTTCTTCATCTCGGATTCGTATCAAATTTTACCAGATAATTCATACATACTTAATTTTTGTGCAAAATTTGAACTAAATTGGATAAGTGGTTTTTTGTTAACTATTTTTTTAACATTTTGATAGGTCGCTATTTTGTTTCGCTATACTGGATGTATACCAAAATGTTACTAGGTCATCCTCATAAGACTTTTAATTTTTGAACAATATTTTTAACTTCCGGGTAAATCTAGGGACTTCAACACGTCTGAAAAAATATCGAAGAGTGATTTTTTTCAAGATTACAATACTTCCCTGTTACGATAGATAACAGATTGTAATTGTAACCTATTAACGCAAACATTTTGCTTCAGATATGTAAATGATACCTCATTACCTATTTTTGAATTGACACCCAAATACAAAATTCACATTGAAATTTTTTACCACCTGTTTCATATACAAAAACTAGTATTTGTACTGAAATATTATCCGCGCGTTTTATCTGTAACAGAAGAAAAACCATTAAGATACCAGTATATAAATTATCAACATACGGTATAATCAAGTTCAATTCTCTCAGCTTGACAAATTCTGATTTACGTTCGTCTGTTTGGCAAAAATTGCCTTTAACAAGCCTTGAAGTATTATTAACAACATTAACGGATTATTAAATAATTCGAATTGATCGTATTTATCTGGGGTACCTACATATAGGACGCTTGGCAACAAGAAATAAACAGAGAAAAGTATAAAGATTTACATTTTTTCGTGGTTGATGTATTAAGGCAAAAAAACCTGTTGAAAGATAACATATCTAGACCTTTAATCAAAGTTATCTAACTTAAACTTTGCCGTGCTTATTCTAGTAATTACAAAAATATTTTTATAATAAAATAGCTAAATTGTTATATGACAATAGTAAGTTTCCGAACTTTTCCAAAAATCAAATATTTTCTTGAAAATACTTCAAAAAAAAGACACTACCCGGTGTTTTTTCACCTACTACTGACATAAAAAAAAAACAGTTAACACTGAAAAATAGGTCATAATTAAAGAACAGGCTATACACGCAACTGAGAAATTCTCTTAAAAATCCCAAAAAGGTCCCGTAAAATTATTTTTTTTGGGTTTTTGGCTTTACATTCTAGTGTTTTAGCCACGACATTTGTAAGAACTGAATTTTTACAAAAAGGAAAACTTAGATAGATATATTTCTGTCTAAAGAACAATTATATATGTAGTTTTAACAGATTTGTATAGCGATGGATACTCGGGATGGTATAAGGACATATTAAACAAGTACACACGCTTCTCGCCCACGACGGGTCGATCAGGGCCTATATACAAACATGGACATGCTAGACCGGAGACATGTAGGGTTAAAACAAAGGGTAAACGAGGTAATGTGTAAGAGGATATCAATCTCTACAGGTTAATATTCATCTTGGAAAAATGTAAATAAATACGCTTGAATACATCTAAATTTTCGAATCTTAAAATATCTGCAAAAGATACAACAGATATTTTGTTGACGAATCAGTTATAACATATGGAAGTGAAGCGTGGAACACTAAAGGCTTATAAAACAGCCACAACATCTCTGTGTGGGAATTTCATAAATAAAGCACTAGTATGTAGATCTCTCCCAAACAAATGCAATTTCTGTTTGCTGAGGGAAAAAAGCTGAAGTTTATTCTGAGTATGATGCTCTTTTCTTAATCTGAGAAGTCATTCAAGAAGAGCCTAACAGAAGCCCTTCTAAACTATTTTATAAAAATAGGATGTCTGATAATCTAAGATAAGAAATAAATTTTGTGACCCCCACCCTTTCCATTCTACAGAGTGCAGCTAATCTACTCTTTACTTCCATATAGCCTGACAGTCATACGCTCCATTTAGGACGGAGGGAAAAAATAAATGGTTTAGGATGCATAATCCTGATTAAAAATATCTAATGTACGTAAAACTAAACCTCCATTACAGCAGTGTATCTAACAGGTCAAGTATAGCCTTATGGTTTAAATAGTGTGCAGTTACAGAGTAGATGTTTGTAACATCATTTATTCAAAAGTATCGTTAATAATTAATAGGTTCGGTTGAACTAATGTTTATTGGACAACTTAAATATAAGTTTTCTTAATTAGTAGCTTGTTTGAATTGACGACATTTCGACTGTGTTTCAATTTCAGAATTATTTTATGCATTCACATACAAACACCGAAGTGCAATATTAAAATTAAATTCTTAGGACAAAGAAACGAAATCCTATGATCCCTGAGATGGACATTTGTCAAATTATAGAAGCAAGCGTTCTTAGTCTGGAATTTACATACTGTAGTCATTTTTTTTTCTATCTGGCGATTTAATTAAGACACTCATAACAACCCGCATTAGATTATTTGGTCTAAGCTCGACTCGCTCTACATTAGAATCTAAGTATGTCCAAGGCTTATTTGCCTAGTATTAGCACCTTTTCTCCTGTAATGAATGATGGTACCTATTATTACTGTTAATATGGCTAATTGCTACTAGTATTACTACACTGCCTTGTGTTGCTATTTCATTATTGTTTGTTTTTTTATATTAACCCTTAAATTATAGTATAGTACGGTATTATAAAACCTATAGCCGGGCAGTAACCTTTCATAAGACTTGGTGTCTTGAGGGTGACTTAACTACAAGCATAGGTATATGGCAAGCGGTATCAAGACTTTAACCAAGTGACACGGATGTATTAAAATATTTAATTAAGAAATTATTTTACAATTTAAATATTTAATTTATTAACTTATGCTTCTCTATTAAATATAACTCAATCTACACAATACAGAACGAAAGCTTTCTTTGATTATACCGTGTCAAAATGCAATAACTTTCCGACGTTTCGCCTTCGATTGCACCGGGCATCTTCAGGGATCTTTATTTCATGAGATCGGAACACTGAATGAGCTCGGAGAGACCTAGACTGGCTATTTATAATCGACCTGTGTTCACCGAACCTTGACCCGGTGTAAGGCCGGTATCTTTATTAAATTTTTAGGATGCTTATAAATTTCAACAGACTGTCTAATTTTTCGTTTATAGAATCCCGAGACCGATACAAGAATTGGTTTCTTTTACATTTATTACAGTAGATTGTTGATGTTTAGGTAAAGCGGATTGTACAATTTGTTTCTTTGTAATACATCGTTCATGTTCCTTAAGACTAGTCGATATGGATCGTCCAGTTTTTCCAATATAGACATCACCACAGGAACAAGGAATTGCATATACTTTTTCCGTTTGGAAAGGAATATCGTCCTTTGGGGATCGCATAGATTGTCAAATTTTCTTATGTGTGTTGAAGATTGTACGTATGTTGGACAGGTAAAGTAACCTTGCAATCTTGTCTGTGGTTCCGTGCATAAAGAAAAATTACTCTTCCTATCGGTAACTCCTCATTAGTTTCATTTCGTGGAGTAGGATTACTATACTTTCTAATTGACTGTCTAATATCCTCACGGCAAAAATCCATTCATTCTTAAAGCTTGAGTCAATTTCTCTGTTTCTGATTGTAAAGAATTTTGGTCACAAATCGCGAGGGCTCTGTAAACCAAAGAATTAATAACCGATTGCTTTTGTACCTGAAGATGATGGGAATTTGCATTTAGCAAATCGTACGAACAGATACCTGTTTTACCTAACACATATCACGCGATACCCAGAATGCGTTAATGACATGAATTCTTATATAATTTTATAGGCTTGTTAAAACTTTTTAGAAGCTTTTTGAGACTTCAATTTATATAATGAATTTCTGTATTTGTTACAATAAATATTTTTGACTTTAGCTTTTTTATTTCAGTAGCAATGTATTGTTTTTTTTTGCTTCGTCGCTCAATTTGCTGCTTTAAAACATTTCAATATATCAAATGAGGGCTTCCGCAATATTGTTCAGGTTTTTTTATAAATATTAACATTTATTAACATAACATAACAACACTATGTTGAAAGTAGTTGTTAATGCCTAATTAGTTGTTAATGCTCAACTGCAGTAACTGCAGTGGTAAAAAAATGTAACTAAAAAAAGATAGATATACCAAAGATTTTTATATCCCCATTTTGATTCTGAAAGAATTAAAAAAAAATAAAACTACTAGCAAATCACTGGTAGTCAAATTGGAATGCTACTCACTGTCAGATGTATATAGTGTCTTTTGAATTATGTCAAATAACTACATGACTATTGGTAGAGCATTAAGTCTATTAAAATGGCTTCTTAAAAGTTTGGTACCCTTGCAAAAAGAAAATTCATCAGTGTTTTTTTTCAGATTTCTACAGTTTTTTATTTGCATTGAGAAATTTGTCACAATTTTTTTCTTAAACAACAAGAAAAATAAGATTATAAATATACCAATTTAAAGAAAATTTTGAGAATTTATTTTTCGTGTAGCTACGTAGTAAAATTTTCATTATCAAACTGAACTCGCATAGTTGCTCATTTGTGATACTAAAGCGAAAATACGAAATTAAAAAAAAAACATATGTCCCGAAATTAGAAGTTAATATTTTTACAGAATATTTGCCTTAAAAGAAGACTAACATGTCTTGTAGATATATATCGAAAATTGCTTCGTTAGGAAGCTACAGTCCCCAGAATAAACCCTTCTGATTTTGGTAATTTTTATACCCGAAGTCGAAGTCGAATGGAAGTGAGCGAGCGAAAAGTCGCTATAACGTTTTTTTTTTCTGCGTAGATTTTTTGAATTTACAGATCCAAGTTATAAAAATCTAGGGTTTTGGTTTAATTCGTTAGAATACACCGTTTTCGAGAAAAATTGCTTTGAGAATTGTCTTAAATTAAAAATTAAACGTTATTTAGGCTTAGTAATTAACTAAATCATTTCGTTTGTACTTTCAACTGCAAATTGTATGTGAATGCCATTATAAGACAATTTTCAAATCAAGTTTCCAGAACAACAGTGTAGCCTAACAAATTAAACCAAGAATACCTTTCTTTTATAGAAAAGCTTTAAATATATAATTTGGAATTTTAAATTGAAAAATCTACGCAGAAAAAAGTTAGGGCGATTTTTCCTCTCTTCCTCCCATTCAGGACGCCCCTGGTTTAGGATTGATATCTTTGAATTGAGGAATCGACTCAGCATATAAAAGTTAACCAAAACAGCCAAATTTCATAATCTAGCATTTAAACGTTTCGAAGATATTTAGGAAAAAAACTTCTTTATTATAGGGGCTCATTCTCGGGTCTGTAGCCCTCTATCGAAGTAATTTTCGATATGTTTATATGACATTTTAGTCTTCTTTTATGATTATTCTGTAAAAATGTTAATCCTTAATTTCAGGACATCTATATAAAGGAAGGGATTTAAACGTCATAGTTAAAAATTTATACACTCATTTTTTTATGGACTTTTTCAGAAGTAAAGTATATTGTTTTGGGTATTTTCTTAAACAGTTTTAAGAAGCATTTTTTTCAGAATAACCCAACCGTAAATAAAAAGCATCTACAAAAATATAAAAAACGTGCGTCAAGGCAGACAGGTATAAGTAACTTCCACATAAATATGTAATTACAGTCGGTAAAAATTGCGTTTTAAATATATTCTATTTTTCAAAAGAATTATGTTAATGATAAGGTATGAAAAGGTCAATAGTTTTTTCGCAGGCGCCATAGAAATTATTGTTATCGATAGCTGATTAATTGTTATGGTTATATTTGAATATTTTAATGTTAAATTTATTATACAATATTACAGTTAAAAAATATTCGCATAATGTATAGTTAATATCGCAATAATCTTGTGTATTCAAACAAATAAATACACATTTCAGGTATACTAATTTTTCAGTCATTATAATTAATAATACTACTAAACATACCAAAAATCTCTAGTCTAAGACCTAGAGGTCAATCAGAGTAACATGTTCAGCTCAGGGCTGAAATTTTGTTACGTTTTAATTTACATATGCTTAAATATAGAAAAAAATTGACAGTCGATTTTGGTAGTTGCAAGTACGTGCCAACCCGTAGTAAAATTGTTATGGGGATGGTAATTTATAACATGGTTTTACAAGTAATTTTGAGGAAATATTCTTTAAAAATATGTGTAAACAGCCAGCCTAGTCTTGCGATGCATGTGTCCACTATGTCAGTATACAGGGTACTACAAATTCGAGTGTATGCATGGAGATCTCGGAAACAGTAAAGATACGAAATTGGTTAAATTGAGGCAAAGAGGTGCAGTTTGATGCTAATTAATATGCCATTTAGAAATTAATAAAATTCCAAACAATTTCGGAGATATTCGTATAAATACAATTTATCCCGATTTCATTTTTATTTTCTCCTGACTTTATTTCAATAGGTATTTCAAAATAGATTTTACATATTTATTGCCATTTCTTCTCCTCTACAAGGATGCATTATCAAATTTTAAATGCGTATTAAGGCCGCTATTTACAACTTTTTTATTTAATATGTTTGAAGCTTATGTCCCCCCAAGTAAAATGATGTATCACACTTGCCCAAAAAATATTGTTTGTTTTTTATACACACAAATTCAAACAGATCCGTATACCCACCTTTCTCTAACACACTGCTTCTTACGGGAATTGCATTAATTATAATGTTTTTGTGCAAATGTGATACGTCATTCTGTTTCTGTAAAAAAATGAATTTGGTGATGATGGTCCGAATACGAAAAGCCGCATTTAAAATTTGATAATGCCATCTTGTAGAGCTGGAAAAGTGGGATTAAAAATGTAAAATCATCTTTAAATACCTATTAAAATAAAGACAGGAAAAAATAAAAACGAAATCGGGCATTTAACATATGTAAATTAAAACATATTAAATTTTCCACCTTGTAAAAACAGATTTTTTTTTCTCTTACTGTTTTTTAACATTTTCAAAAATTTAAGGGATGATGACGCAACGCGGGTTGCCTGCCAGAACGGTACATCTTTACGAATATTAAAATTATTTTACAAATATATAACCTCATGCTACACACGTTACTGGGATTGACCGCTAGCCCTCCTATTATATTTAACTGCTTTAAAAACGTAGATAAGAAAGGAAATATGTTAAAATGTTATAGATTTATCCAATTGATTAGAAATTATTCCTTATATTTATTTTTGTTTATTACTGGACGGTCCATGAAGTATAAAGTTATTTACTCTGTGTTAACTAAAGAAATAGTCAAGAGATGTCCGTACTTTTACGTATGAAGACTTCACCCTGGCACACCCCTGCAACTAAAAACCTTTCCTACAGCATTCAGATCACGCCATGACGGTACCACTTCGAAAAATAAGCGACTGAAAAAATCAAAAACATTAAGCCTTGGTATCCGAGATAAAAATATACGACTAAAGAGCTCACGTCTCTGAAAGAATTATAAACATATAGTTTAGTTGATATGTGGTGCCCTGGTGCAAAAATTGTTTGAGGCATTAATTTATCAACTGTGAGAAGAGGGAGTCATTGAAAAACATTTTGACAGGTGCTTTTTTTTATTTGAAAAATACATTTTTATTGGACATGCAGTACAGTTCTACTCATTATGAAGAGATCACTACATATATTATACAGGGTGGGCCTTCTTACACGCCGATTTTCTGGCTTTAAAATGAAAATCTGCGAAAACGCTCGAAGCCGTCAATTTTTTATTTGAAGGGGAACTATCTTTCAGCTTTTTTCATCTCCGTAGCTTTAACCCCCTAAATTTCGAGAACAACCCCTGAAATTTGAATAGGAAAGAGGTGTCGTTCCATACCTCTTTTTAAAGATCTCATCGAGATCTTTATAACCCTATAATTTCGCCGTATTATTTTCAACCACAACGAAATGACAGCTTGTTAAAATTTGTTAGAGATTTGGCGATCTGATTCCAAATTAGACTTCGTTTTTTACGTTACAATAAAATAAGTTGTGTTCAAAGCGTACATTACGTAACATTTCGGGTGTAATTTGACTCATAAATCTTAGATTTCAGATGACCCCATAGAAAAAAGTCCACTGGATGCAGATCTGCAGGTGACCTGGGTGGCCACTCAATATGACCCCTTCTTCCAATCCAGCTTTGAGGAAAAGTTTCATCTAATGTTGTTGAAAAGTGATCGTATGATATTTTTCTTCATTCTCCAATACTTGCACAAGGGCTGGATAAATAGCATTATTATAATAATTCCATTGAGATTACCGGGTATGAAAAAGGGCCGTTTATGTGATTTTTATTTTTTGAGGATGCTGAGTATGTACTTCACGAAATAGTCTTGGATTTTCATCTGACCAATACCGACAGTAATGTCTATTTACAATTCTGTTACGATAAAATAAATACTCATCCGAAAAAACAGAATTCGAACCTGTAGTTCTGATTATTGTTAATAATTTTACTAGTTCAACCTAGTAGACTAAGACACTACACAGATACGGTTTTCTTTAGCAGGCTTTTGCTAAAGACCCAATGAAATTTACATTTTCTTAAACTTTTTGTCTCACCCGATATTAGAAAGCGTTTAGGGACATTAGGTACTCTGCTTTTAATTCTAAAACAAATTGCCTGTCTGTCAAAAAAAAAGAGAAAATCTGTTTTAAGGAAATTACGAGTGATTGAAATTGACTTGGGTTTATACATATTTTATAATTAATGAACATAGTGTATTTTACATGGGATCTGGTCGCAGTTTAACACAAAAAAAAACTAGTCACAAATTTGAGTTCATGAGTGCTTTCAAAATTTCGGAAAATTCGGTTGGTTTCCAAAAACCCATAAAATGTGTATGATGTACTTTGCCTGTTTTACTGTTTAAAAAAAAAACCTGAGCATTATGACAATAACAAAATATTTGCATTTTAAGGAGCCTAGGGCTAGGGCTACTCGGTATAGTAGAAAACATATTTTATATACAAAGGGAAAAAAAGAATTTGACATATTTCACCGCTTGTTTTTTTCAACTAACCTGTTTAAAACAAACGATATTTTCGTTTTTTGGGGTCTTGTTTATATTTCTAGGGCTACACTGAATATTTACAAAAAATCCATAGATTTCCATTACCCGCAATTTCCCTTCTTATGAATTTTTCCTTTTATCAGGAAAAATAAAGTGTGACCCAATTTAGTTCCACACATAATCATTTAGTAACACACACACACATATATATATATATATATATATATATATATATATATATATATATACTAAAAGTATTTATTTTTCTTGGGTATAGGTTTAATTAATGAAACTTTTTTCTGCAACTAGCTCGACGTTTCGCTTCTTGTTTGAAGCATTTTCAAGAGCAAGAAGCGAAACGTCGAGCTAGTTGCAGAAAAAAAAGTTTCATTAATTAAACCTATACCCAAGAAAAAAAAACTTTTAGTATAAAGTATGGTTTAAGAACAGTGTAAATAAATAAATATATATATATATATATATATATATATATATATATATATATATATATATATACACTCTCTTTTCTTCAAAAATATTTATTGGGCGTCATTTTATTTCAGCATATAGGATTTCAACCAATATTTTACCATTATCTACCTATGCCACACTTGATTTTTGGGTATAATTTAAAATAAATTTAATAAGTAATTTTAAACTGGTATTTTGAGACCGCCGTTATATTCCGTCATGTTGAATTTGAACCAGTTTATCCCTACATCATATTTATTTTTTTTGCAAAATTAACAAAGTCATTTAAATAAGATATTTTTTTTTAAGTTCATTTTTTAAACATTTTATTTGGCCCCATTTTCTTCCGCCGCGCCATTTTCATTTCGTACCTCAATTTCACCAGTTTATTTCTATATCACTCTTAATGCTTTCACAATACATTTGAAATTAATCTAATAAATATTTTTCGGGCTGATTTTGTAAACATTTTATTAGGTCGCCATTTTGTTTTGCTGCCTTGGATTCGTACCAAAATGTTACCAGTTCATCCCTATACTATCCTACTAAGGTACCATCTGTATTATACAAACAAAAAAAAATATCAAAAAATCAGAACAAAGATAAAACGATAAATATGGGGATTTGAGTAGTTCAAGGCTAAATTGATTGCCACACTATGCATCATAACGCACAATTGTACGTAGGAATGGTTTTACTTATTGAGTAAAGTGTACGTAAGAGAATGTTTACTAATACAGGATTAGAAAAAAATATTAATATGATGACATTTGCTTTAAAAATTTAAAAATTCCTAAAAAATTATTGTGTAATAAAAATCGAACTAGCCATAAAAGAAGCAAAAAGGATATATTTTGAGCCATGAAATTTATACGCTGGCAAAACAGTCCCATTTTGTTTGTTTTAAGGATATCTATGGCTAGTTTGATTTTTATAATATTACTTTAACCTTATTAAGGCATAGTATTTCCAAAGCCGTTGAAGAAAATTTCAACATATTATACGATTTTTAAATAAAAAAAAAAGATCATTCCAACTGTCATAAAAATATAGGGAGTTAAAAAAACGTAAATTGTATTATTTTTTGTTTTACGATGCTTTTTTATTTTTATCATCACTAAAAGATAGCCCAGAATAAAATTTACATATTTACACTTTTTTTGTATCTCAAAAGATAAAGGGCGAAAATGCAAGTCAATATATAAAAATCCACTCTGAACAACGGCTGTATTTATAAACTCCATACTTTTTTCTAAAGAATTACACTACTTTTCTTCCAATTTCCTTGTATATCAATTTTGTAAATTTAAAAAGCGGAGGGCTTAATACATTAGTTAATTAAATAACTATTTATTTTACCGTTGGTGGCGCTGACTCAGTAATTGTCTAGCTTCGTACTTAAAACACAAGTTCCACGTTCTTTTAATACACTAGGAGACTAATTAAATTCTAAAAATACCCAAAAATAATAAAAAGCCTCAGACATATTGTTTGGAACTCGTTAAGGTCTTTAGTGAAGTGTAAAATTTGATACCATACATCCTCTTTGTAAGCGTATTTAAAAGTGGCATTCTGTCATGTAAACAGCTCTTAATAATTTTAATAGATAAAAGAGAAGTTGTTTAGTCTTAAATTTATATTTTTAATTACAGAGACAAATTAGTAAGTACTCATAGTCATAAATCAGTATAATTGTTTTATTTTCTTATGGTAAGCGTGTCTTACTACATATAATGCCGTGTTGTGCCTTTACAAAGTCTAAAAAATTAGACTGGGTTTGTCCAATTTCTTAATTCATCTTTTTCTTTATTTTTATCACTGTTTTAAATAATGGTTTCTCCAAGTTCCTAGTTTCTATTCACAGTCTTTAATTTTTAATTAATTCTACCATGTCCATACGGCTAAACAAAAAAAGTCTGCTGCGAAGTAATACATTAATATAGGAAAATATACTACAAAAAATACGAAAATAAGAGATGCCCCGTAACCTGTATAAAGCAAAAAAAATAAAAATTTAAAACTACTTCTGAATCCCCCGTATTTCAAAGAAAGCATCTAATCCGATGTTCTGTTTGCACCATTAACATATTTATTACGTTCATTTCTTAAACAAAATTCAGCATGAAATATAAGTTAGAACTAACAAAATTTGGACAGTGTCCCTGGAATTTGTTCTCCTTTTCGATCTTCCATTTCTACCGACCCTAAAAGCATTTGTGAAGATATTTACAAATTTCTGGGCATATTAAAAAGTCGTCTTGTCAAAGTGTCTATCCTGACGACGCGTCAACAATAAAAAATGTGTGCATTTTTTTATTTCAAACTTGATTTTACTTAAGTTCTTGACAGAAAAAAAGGAAAGCTATATTTTGTAGCAAAAATACATATTTTTTGATCTACCCTATCAAAAGAAATAATTGCTTATATTTGGGACATCCAGTATTTTATATATCATTTGTATATATATTTAGAATAGTGTTAGTGAGCTCTTCAGAGTGTTACCTGTCACAATGAATTATAAGAGTGTTTTTTTACTTTCCTGGTAAAAGAGAAATCACCCTTCGAGATTTTTGCAGACCTTTCCTTTTATGGTTTCTGGACTGGACCCCGAAAAACATGTTCTCCTTTGTCGGTCTGTCCGATATTACGCGGCATAGCTCTAAAACTACTTATCCGATTGACTTCAAATTTTGATCCAAAATCAAGGGTTATACGGAGATGAAATAGTTACACGTACTACTTTCGCCAATTTGATTTTTTGGACAAATCAAACTGGAACACTCCCTGGATACAGATCAATCTTTTGATATCTGACTCATGAAAATCCGTCCAGCCATTTAGCCTGTAGGTAGTAACAAACAATAGTAACATATATACATAAATATGGCTATTAAACACAACCTCCTTTGCACGAGCATTCGGATTGCTATTTAAGTTTTATTAAACGCGATGCGTTGTCTGAAATTAATAAAACAACCATAAAAATATAAGATAACGATTTCCAATTCAAAAAAATGTGCCCGATTTTTTTTATCTTTAGCCTATCATGTAGAGGATTATCGAAGACAGCATATTGAACAAATTACATAAGATATTTTTTAACGAAATTTTGTCGAGTTGCGATGAAAAATTTAACAATATTCCAATGAAAACAAACGCGGAAATATACCTTAAGACAAATCATATTAGAAGGCATCTTGGCCCAGTTGGTGTAACATCCAACTGTAAATTTATAGGTATTGGATTCGAACTCAAATGAAATGTATAGACCTCGTTATAGGTTGATATTACAAACGTTATCTGTAGTCTAGATGGGGGAGAGTGTCTAATTATTTCTATATATCCTTCCCGGGGACATCGTTCAATATACATCAACAACCTATATATTCTTATAAATAGGTGATGTGTCTTTGGAGAGTATTAGTTAAGTTGGCGAAGCTTGGTTTTGATTGATGAAAAAGACCCATATGCTTTGGGTTTGTTTGTTTCATCTGCCGGCATGTTCAGATCTTCTGCAAATAAAAAAGTTACATTCAGAAAAAAGAGCAGTTGCAGACTAGCTTCTTTAACGTCATTTTAATGGACCGCTACTTTTTAATTACTTAAAGTTCGATCGCCGAATATTAGGACCTTCAACAGATAAGAGGCTTTTGTAAGTTTCAGTTAAAACTCCCTTAGGTATTTGAAAATCTGAAATGTTGCCACTTTGTTTAGAAAACAATATGAACAATAAATTTAATCAGCATTCTTTAGAGAATAATAAATTCAGACAGCAATGTTGCTATTGTCCGTCCATACTGAATACTACCTTTGTTTTTTAAATGTTGTGAAAAGTGTCTTAGGTTGATATGGATATCTTTACTCTTTTCAGTGTTGTGTGTTGACGTAAGTCTCATATTTTAAAAGAGCCCTGAAGAAACCCGAATATATAGTAGAAACGTCAGTACTTTTTTAAGAAAAAGGGATTTTTTTATATTTTTTTAATGAAAATAATAAATGGCTTAGCCTGTTTAATTTTTGACTATGTAAATAAAGTTATCAAAACTAAATTCGTTACGGGGGACGGTTCCGGGTAAAAGCCAATTTACCGATTTTTTTTTACATACACTTTTTACTTCATATTCCGTAAATCTAGTAGACACATATCTCCCAGTTTTACCTATATAGCGTGAAGTTGGATAACATATAGACAACTTTTTTATTTGTAATTTTAGGCGAAAAAGATATTCTTAATAAAAAAATTTTGCTTATCTGAAAAACAAGATTAATTTGAAAAAGTGTGCCCTTTTATATACGAATTTTTTTACATATTCACCATTAATTTACTCATTAACTAAAACTATTATCAAAAAATTTTCAAAGCTTTTTGACTTGTTTTTGCAGGCTCTTTAATTTAGTCTCAAAAGTTGGAATTTCAATTTTTTTTTTTTGCGAACTTCTATTTTTGTAATTATTTCGTATTATGTATATTAATCTTATTTTTCAGATAAGCAATACTTTTTATGAAGAATAAGTTTTTCACTTAAAATCACAAATCAAAAAGTTGTCTATGTGTTAGCCATGTTCCCCTTATTGATTATAGAATTACTTAAAAACTACATGTCGTACAAAAAAAAAAAACTTTTTATATCATATTATTAAGCTATGTTAAAAAATTTGATTTCCCAATTTTTGCGTTTTATCTACTTGCTTTTGCGTGTTTTTGTGCAACTTTTTTGAGGCCAAACTTATTGTTTTAATAGGCAAAACTTTATGTGAAGAATAACTTTTTCACCTAAAATCACAAATAAAAAAGTTGTCCATGTTATGTTACTCAAAACCATGCACACGCTGTAAGCACCTTACTACAGGAACCAGAAATTTGATAAACGCCTGGTTGCAAAGGATTTACATATTTCGGCGACCTTAAGCATTGCGAATTGTCCAGTCTTTTTGTGTGTATTATAAGTTGTACGAATGTTTCAGTCAGTTTCTTTGCTTCCTTGGAAATTAAATTTGCATAATATATTGACAAAGCATAAAGACCAATGAATATGATAACCTATTGTTCTGGATGATGCTGAGAACTGAAATTTAAATAGTTTAATTATTTTTATTTGAACACTTATTTAGATTAGTAGCTATTTACAATATTTTGCAATATCACAATAATTTGATTGTATATAAAATATTTGGAATTGTGCTACCTAACTCATTTTTGATAATATTTTACTTTTTCAAATATTTAGAAGTCTACAAAACAGTTATATTTAAAAAAAAATCGGTAAGTTTTTGTTTTATTAGGAGTAGTGTGGTATGACCCAAATTAGTTCCGCACATAAGCCATTTAGTTACACATATACAGTGTCCCGAAATTAAAATGTCATATAAATATATATGGTTACCAAAATAGCCAAATATCATGATCTAGTCTTAATTACTAATATTTGGCCACCATTTTGCTCTACTATCTTGATTTCGTACAACAATTATAATTTTTATGTTTGTCTCTATATCACACTTAATTCTTGCTAAAAATTTGAAATCAATCTAATCAATAGTTTTTCAGGTTATAATATATAAGTTATAATAGTTTTTAAATAATTTAAAAAATAAATTATTTATTAAGCCACCATTTTGTTTCACTATCTTGGATTAATTCCCACAAAATGCTTGATTTTTGTGCCAAATTTTAGGTTGTAGTAGGTTTTTAGTACACTTTTTATAAAAATTTCCATCAAAATTTCCATTAAGGGTCATCCCCATATGACCCTTAATTTTGGAACAAAATTTGAAGCCAATAGGGTCAGTAATTTTTTAGCTATGTCGCGAACAGATAGACTGATGGAATTGAGAGAACATATTTTTCGGCATCTAGGTACCCTGGTGAAGCAAAACAGTACCTATGAAGAATAAAATGAAATATGTGGATGTTAAGCATTCTCTTATCAGAGATTACAGAAACTGAATCGGCATGCTTGTATACCGAGATTCTACATCAAAAAAGCAAAACTACCTTCGAAAGTTAATTAGAATCTGTAAGCTTTTCATCAAAATTTTGTAGTTTAAAGATATTAAATTGTAGTTCTCACCATCATCCATCACAGAAACAATGGGTTATCAATAGTTTCATTAGTCTTTAGGACTCTTTATCAATACTTGATGCAAATTTAATTCCGAAGGAAATAGAGAGAGTGAATAATGGCTTTACTACGCTAACCATTGTTAAAAACAAATTATGCAACACTGTTAAAGTTTTAATCATCTTCAGGACTCTATAAATATTTGCTTTACTTTTTTCTCTTAAAGTTCTAACAGAAAACGTCATTAAGTAAATATAGAGGTGAGAAATATTATATCTGATCCTGATTTTGAGGAAGAAGAATAAAGGTAAGTACATTGAGCTGTTAAGCAGAACAATATTATCGACAATTAACATGTTTATGCTATAACTATTATTATGTTTATGTACTCATGAATTTGCTACTCTCTGACGAAATTTCAATTTTCAACAAGCTGAAAGTACTATAGCTTAAACTAACAGTTAACTTGTAATGAGAACAGCCAAAACCCTAAATTGGCAATCTCCTCTCAAATTTTAGTAATTTTTTAACATAGCGGATTTTAAAGTGTTTTTTTAGAACACTGGTAGATTTTGGGGAGCTGATGACAAAACTCTACTATATCAAAGGTCTTATGTAGGCTATGACCATACCAGTGCTTCATAACTTTACATCAAATGTTTAGTCTTCTTTTTTATTAAATT